>APFE030745473.1:0-17932 GCA_000404065.3 Pinus taeda
TGGCTCTAGTGCCTCCTTCCTTCTCCTATTGTGTCATATTTGTAAATCCTTCAATCGTATCCCAAGTTGTTCTTAAGGGGGGATGTTAGGATATTCCGACACATAGGAATAGTTAAGTTCAACTTGGTCTAGTATAGAGTTAGGTATAGAGTTAGGTAAAGTGTGTTTCTTTACCGTTGTACATTTTGTAACTTACAATCCGACGGTCACGATATGTAGTGATCCGACGGTTCATTCTCTCCTCGGTATTACCGACACTTGATCCGTGGCTTGACACCCGATTGGTCCAGGAATTCTATTTAAAGCGCATGGAGGGTCATTTGTAGGTTAACCGTGCATGAGAGAAGCTTATGTAAATTTTCATTCTTTTATTAATAAATTGCCTGTAGTAGCCACGTTGGCGCAGGCCGTGGACTGTTTCCCTCTCTGAGGGTTTAACCACGTCAAAATACTGGTGGATTGATCTGTGATCTGTTTGTGAGCGGTGTCCTTTTGGTGTTCTGTCTGAGGAACTTACCCTGTAAATTCCTACAAAAACCTTGGGGATGAATATAAGCTTGCCAAAGAAGATTGCTAAAGCACACCCAGTTCCATTTAATGCTGCTACCCAATCCTTCCAGTTACTAACCCAAGTTCAAACAACCTTTCGAGAGAAGGTTGCAGAGATGGTCCAAAACCATCCTGCAAGCTCTTCAACAGAGCTTACTACAGAACACGAAGGTTAGCACCAACAGTGCCCAACCTGCAATCAATTGAGACAAAAGCTTAGTACTGCTACTAAGCCAGAAACAGCTCACATTCTCATGCTCACTCGGCTACCCCGAGAAGAAACAACTAAAACTGTCAAAGTGAGCACGGGAGAAGAAGCTTACACTCCAGAAAGGAACCTGCCTTATATATCTTTCTGACAGTTTGATGATGATGGTCAAAAGAAAAGGGAATTCATCCCTTACGCCATAGTACCAGCAGCCATTGTGTCTGGTACTAACACTACAGAACTTAACTATGCAAATTTCCATCTCGAGCTTGAGTCAAAGAACATTGTTGATTTGCACAGTGATTTCCTTAAGGTTAAACAAGTAGTGTTTGAAGAAAAGGAAATGTGCGAGAAGATTTTAGCAAGATTGGAATTGCTAGATCACAAGATAGATGACATATCAGTTCTTACAGCAGCCAATACAAAGCTAGACCAAAGGATGGCAACTATATCTCAGGTTTTGTCCATAACTACCCCAATCATCAAGAGGTTAGGATCTAAGGTTTAGATCCCTGACTATTCTATTTTGGACAAACCATCAAAGTCGGCTATGTTTACAGATTATACCAAGAACAAGCTTAGGCACACTTTCAGCTTTAGCGTAGCTAGTCATAAGCTACCTACATGGAATTTTGGGATTCAAACAGTGGAAGAAGAAGAGATCGAGGTAGCTACTTCGGTCACAACATCCTTCTTGCAACAAGTGTAAGAAAAGGGTCTTGCCCTTTCAAAGGACCAAATAAATTAGTTCCTTGTTTATGTAAAGCAAGAACCAAGTATCCCTTTGTGGATTACCAAAGTTGGCGAAACATCCAGTCCCATATCAGTAACAATGACTCGAGTTTCAGCTATGATTACGGTCATCCAAGCTATGCGGCAAGAACCCATGTTTTTTCCAAATTGCTAGCGTAAGATCGAAATGGAGAATGCAACGAGTCTCCTCAATAGCTGGGCAACAAAAAACAGATTGATGACCCTACCCTTTCTCTCCGTAGCATTGCACACTCATTATCAATGGATTTGGTGGCTTAGCACATACATTGTGGCATTACGCCTCCAAAGAAGCCCAAGAAGCCATCCTTGGCCATAACAATCCTGTTGTTTAGTTGCTCATTGCTCTACGTGCGTAGTGTGTCGGTCTTACTATTGATGAAGATCCAAACCATTACAGTGAATTGTTTATGTCTAACCAGTTAGGCAATCTAGGTCTTATAGAAGATTATTTTTGTCAAATGCAAGATTGGCTCATCCGATCCAATTCCTATGCAAATACAACATACCTCAAGAGGTATATCCATAGTATGCTTGGTGTTCTTCCCATCGCTATCAACAAATATTTTGAAGACAAGCATATTTCTCTGTCAGGCATGACCTTAGCATGGTCCATGGCCACATCAAGAAAGTCATTGAAGAACATTGTGTAGCTAAACGTGTTATGACTGACTTCAAGGAGTACAAAAAGATATTTTCAAATAATATTTGCACAACAGTTGGCCAGATGCCCAACTAGGGTTAGGGACCCTTCAATCGCGACCCCAAATGCTCTTGTAAATCCAAAGATCCGCACAAGAAGCATTGGTCCTCAAAGAGTAAGTTTCAGCCAAAAGCTTACAAGATGCCATATCAACCTAGAAAAAAGCCTTTCCAGAAAAACGACCATTCCTTTGATACCAAAAGACTCTGGCTAAATTAGTCCGATGTTTTATTTGCAATAAGGAAGGTCATTTGGCAAACAAATGTCCACAAAAAGCACGGAAGTTAAAGTTAGCAGGTCTACTAACAGATACTACCTTAGAACCTACTATGTGGGATCTGTTCTACTGTGATTATGACGTCGACCCTACTAGAGAAATTTATTATCCAGAAGATGACTCCGAGGCAGAAGAAGAAGATGGAAACCTCGTTCCTGGATTCCATGGCGGTTCTGACAATGAAGATAGTTTGCAGTCCTACCGCTTTTGTATGTTTTCTATGCCTAATAAGTGGCTTGCAGACTTGAGGGAAAAGCTCAAGCAAACATTGCCATGGCAGATAAATCTCCGCATGAACATCCATGATGAGATCAAAAGAATCGAGGACGCCATGACCACTTTAAACCATCCAGAACTTCAGTCATCTAGCCAGATGACGACCAAACAAAAAGAGAAGGAGATAGCCTATTATGTTCCCACCTACTGGCATTCGGCTGAGTTATACGCTGACCATCCAACCAAGCATCTAGAGCGAAAACTTGTCAAGCGTGCCTCCTGCACATCCATGTGTATGCAGAGCCACGACAAGCAAGCAAAGATCAAATCCCTTGCTACAGAAATCCAGGTGCTCAAAGCACAATTGCACCAGCTCGAGAAAGAAGTTTCTGAATCCTCTGATGATGATTTCGGCCATTTAGCAACTAAGGCTCTAGATAGTCCAGAACAATCTTCCCTTGTCTCGCTTGCACTAGATTATGCCCAGCTACCTGATTCACCTGATTTGTCTGCACTTTATCCTGGTAAGTCTCTCTCTCTTGCCAGTGAACCTAAATTGTATATTCCTCTTACATTTTGCCCCCCTGATTATAAACAATATTCCTTAGATTGTTTACTTGATTCAGGCGCTCAACTTAATTTAGGTCTCCATCTTTCTATTCCCCCTTTCTACTGGGAGAAATCAATGGAGGGCAGTGCTAGCATTACTGGTTCAATGTCCCACATCAGGTAATTGATTTCCCTGTGTCCATCCAAGACCATCCAGTTCAATGTACATTCCTCTAACTTGATGACATTCCGGCCAACATTATTTTAGGTTTTGAATTCTTTACCCGTTGGTCTCCCATTTCTATTGTAAGGTGAGGGGGAGAATCTTAACAAGTATGTTAGAGGTATACATAACATACTTCTCTGAAGGAACAACCTCTTATGCTCTCAATAAGTAGGGATCCCTCTTTCGTCTTTGAAATAAATAAGCACCTATGCACAGTTTCCAAAAAAAATAAAAATAAAAATAAAAAATGAATAAGTCGAAAGAAGAGAAAGGCTTCCTGCGCAAAGAGGTGATGCGAGTAACTCCGCTGGGGTACTGACCAGGCTCGCTGCAGCGGAGCGATGCTTGTGTTTCTGCGTGACTCCGCCGGGGTACCTTCTACGCTTGTTGGCAGCGGAGCAACACCAGAGATGAAACTTAAACTCTCATAGTCATATTACTTATGCACCAATATACCCGTCATCCCCAATCAAAACAATTGAGTTGACTTGGCTTGGAATGTGTGTTGATTGATCAAGAGAATGGTAGGGACTACATCTTTCACACAAGTCAGTGCAGAAGCCATCACGCTCAAAGAATCGAGCAATACTTCCGGAAGGGTTAGACTTGATTTTCACGAAACAAGCTCCATACAGAGGGCTGGAGTTCAACCATTGTGTCGCCAAGTGTTGTAGTGACTACAACCACCCTCCAAAATTTTGGCTCGGATGCAAATTTCAGAACCTACCTTAGATCTTGTGATCGATCATCCTTGGTCACTTGTTGGTAAGCTGATGATTTCAAACTCCCCTCCTTGATCCTAAGAGTTGTCCGCATTCTCATCTTTATGCAGCATGTGTCATTTTTGGGCATAGGAGTTGTTGTTTGTCATGGAAAGGAAATGTTGTCTTGCTTTAATGGAATTATGTGCGTATGAGTGGTCATCATCACATAGACATGTTTCACACTCACCTCACGCACTTTTTGTCACGAAGGTTGTTGCATCAAGCAAAGTATGTCTTATGCATTCTGGATGGTCTACATTGTGTTACTAAGTGTCAGTGTGCGATCACAGTCGAGTCCTATCATTGTTTACATATGTTTCTCTGATCTCACACTTGGCCATTTTTCCGAGCAACCTAGCCTTATCCAGCTTCCCGAAACTGTGTGCTTTGCTTTTGCAACCATTAAGCTTCCTTGCTTGCCTGCTGAAACCCCGCAGTGCGCAAAGACACCAACCTCCCTTGCCTGCTGAAACCCCACAGCCCGCAGAGACCCCAGCGAGCATTGCTCTCCAAAAATGCGCAGAGTAGTCAGGCAGCCAACATTGCTCTCCAGGAATTCTTAGTGCAGTCCAGCTGCACTGCACTAAAAAATTACGCATAGGTGACCTCCAAGGACCCCTGTCCCGCAGTAGTGCCCTAAGCCTCAAAACTGCGCAGTGTTTTCCAAGGTGTCTTGTCTGTCTTGCATGTAGAAACTGCGTAGACAGGGCCTACTAGGGCCTCATTCCAGTAGTAGTCACTGTCCACTGGAATTGCGCAGATCTACCTCTCAGTGACTACAGGAAAATGTGACATGCTGAAATCGCTTCCAAGGAGTTGAGGAGAAGGACCAAGGAATCGAGTAATGCAAAAGATCAAGACCGCATGCAAACTCCATCGGATGTATGATCATCTTGAGGGTAAGTATGGTAACTAAAGAACATCTTTTGAAGTACACCTCTTAGTTGAGTTTGCAGGATTGTTTGTCATTGTCATATGATCCTGTCCTCATTAACATCCATGTGCGCAAACACGAAAAGTCATCTTATGTGTTTCTTCTACATGTCTTGCTTCCTTTTCACTTGTTCGACCAACTGTCGTCTTCGACATGTTGATTGCTATGTCATGCTTGTGACCTCGTTCTGTTGATGTTGAAGGTTGTGTTTGAGTTGTGTTCGCCATGTACACATCTATCGCACTCACACATGATGTTGTATGCACTGTTGCGCAAGCGTCGTCGCAGTCTTTCAACGATCTATCACAAGTGTCGCGCTTGTCGCTCGCATCGACAGTCAGTCACACTGAGTATACGTTGTCTTGATGGTTTGAGGTGTCTTGTCATCGAGTCATGTTGAGTGTGTGTTTGCAAGGTCGTGTACACACAAGTTCACTTGCTCACACACTTAGTCATTTTGTTGAAATTACAACACTTAGTTGGGCCTTCGTTGAGCTGCATTGCATAGTTTTAGTCCTTAGTGATCATGTATTGCTGCCCAGAATTGCGCAGAGCTTGAGTCTGTTTCCCGGGCAGTCTGCACTGCACAGTGTTGGAATTGACCGGACTGACTGTCACCCAAAACAACGCAGGAGTTTCTCAGCAAGCCATTTCAATCTGCGTTGCCCGCAAGCACATCAACCAAGCCTCCAGCTGGTCAAGCGGAGAGTTTGACCGGGCACTGACCCCGGGACTCACTCCCGCAAAAAATTGCGCAAACGCTACAAAGATTTCCTGCTCTGCTGACTGAAGAAACTGCGCAGACATGCTGGACATACACCCTATGTATGTCGCTATCCCTCAAAAAATTGCACAGTTTTTCCAGCCAGTTAGCCAGCCTGTTGTTCACCCGGAAAATTGCACCGTTTTTATGAGCAGTCTACCAGCTGCCCAACATCTCGCTTAGCTCGGAAACTGCGATGGGATGTTCAGCAGGCTAGCCTCCTAGCAATTGCGCAGTTTTTGCCAGCAGACTCCCTCAGCTCGTTGCTAGCTCCCTAGAAAAATTGCATAATTTTTCCAAGCAAGCCTCCCACAGCTTGCTGCCAGCTCCCCAGAGAAATTGCGTTGCTTTTGCTGCCAATCCCTCTGTTGCGTGCACTGCCTCCTTGAAAAAATTGCGCAAATCTAACCTCTAGCCGAGCCAGATGCTGTGGACAATCACTGCTGATCTGGATTGTCCATCTCAGTCTCCCAGTGACCTCTGCGCAATTTTCACCTGCAGTGCCCGAAGCTCGCATACTGGTTTGAAATCTCCCTTGCATAGTTTCAAGAGCCTTGTCCTCTCTCCCAGTCACTTGCATCCGAAAGCGAAAGATAATGCATCATGGTAGACTAGGAGATTTCTGGATTTGATGTCATCTTGTCATGAGTGATTGGAGACACAGGTACATGGATGAGACATGACACGATGACGAACGGGATGAACAAGGAGACCATGCGAGGAGATTATTTCGCGAATGGATGAACAAGGAGAGCATGCGAGGAAATTATTTCGGGAACAGATGAACAAGGAATGCATGTGAGGAGATTGGTTCGCGAACAGATGAACACATGGAGCATGCAAAGTACAAGTGAAGGAGAGACATGCACGTGCATGAACTATCAAGCAAACACCAAGACCATTGAAGACTTAACACACCTTGACATGCGGAGATGAATCTATGATACAGCAAGAGCACATCCATTGCTCAGCAACACTATAGTAAGAAAGCCTTCCGCAGCGCGCTGCAAGCTCCCCGGAGAAATTGCACAGTTTTTGCTGCCAACCCCTCTACTGCCTCCGTTGCCTCCTTGAAAAGATTGTGCAGATCTACCCTCTAGCCGAGCCAGAACCTGCGGACAGTCACTGCTGATCTGAATTGTCCATCTTAGTCTTCCAGTGACCTCTGCGCAATTTTCACCGACAGTGCCTGGAGCCTACATCCTGGCTTGAAATCTGCCTTGCGCAGTTTCAAGAGCCTTGTCTTCTCTCCCAGTCACCTGCATCCGAAAGTGAAAGATAATGCATCATGGTAGACTAGGAGATTTCTGGATTTGATGTCGTCTTGTCATGAGTGATTACAGACACAGGTACATGGATGAGACATGACGTGATGACGAACGAGATGAACAAGGAGAGCATGCGAGGAGATTATTTCACGAAGGGATGAACACAGAGAGCATGTGAGGAGATTATTTCGCAGACGGACAAACAGGGAATGCATTCGAGGAGATTGGTTCGTGAACATACGAACACATGGAGCATGCAAAGTACAAGCGTAGGAAAGACATGCACATGTATGAACTATCAAGCGAACACCAAGCCTATGGAAGACTTCACACACCTTGTATGCGAAGATGAAGCTATGATACACCAAGAGCACATCCATCACTTAGCAACACTGCAGCTGGACATGGACACCACCAACAACATGAACATACCAGCACTGTCGTGTCGAGTGGTGTCATGAGTCACTTTAGCCACATCACTACTGTGGGCATACTGTTGTAATCAATGTAATGTAATGTGGAAGTCCAAGAGACCCACATGTAAAGTTGAAGAGTTATGTAAAGTTGAAGAGTCATGTAAGTCAAACAATCATGAGGGAAGTCGAACAGTCATAGGGCTAGTTTTACCCTTGGCTATAAATACCCCTCATTTGTACATGGAAAGGATTTTTCACCTTGGCTCCTCCCACATAGCCTTGAGAGTTTGTTTTTCTCATTGAGGAGTGAGTAGTGGCTCCAATGCCCCGCTTATGGGGTTAGTGATGTAATGGTGTACCGATGTGTCTTGGAACTTTCACTTAATTCAGAAGCCTGTTAATAGGCCAGCACGTTTTCACACATGTATTGTATTTGTTTGTAAAACTATTCTTTGGATACTTGTAATGCGTGTTGCTTTAACTTGTATTAAGATAGTTGAACTATTTCGACTGTTTTAGTACATATGCTATCAGAAATGTTTTGTACCAATTGCTAATGTTGTCTCAGCCGTATGGGCTAGACACTCGATAGATTCATTCGTGTAAACTTGTTATAACGTCCATTGCACTCGTGTGGACTACTACGTTGGGTGTTGTATGTGCTATTTGTTCACCTTTTGTTTGTGATTGCCGCATCCGTGTGGAATACTTCGCTAGAAGCTGTGCATGTCCTGTTGTGTTGTGTGTCTCTAGCAGAGTTGGGACTATTCCCTTTCAACCTGAGACTCACTTCCAGCCTCTCCCTCTGTAGTGAAAGAACTTTGACACAAGCAACACAAAGCACTCACCAGGCATGTGAAACTCGTTGTTCGAAGACAAAGCAAACCACTCTTACATGCTGACAAGCAATAGCTAAGGCATATATTTAAGATAATGGCAAACGGGGCATCATACCGGATGGGGCTCCTATACCAAACGGTGTCAGGTCTAGTTAGGACTTCATATCGGGGAGATCCATTGAATGTTGGCGGGTCCAACACCATTAACACTTGATTAGTTTCTTCTTCAACTTGATTATTATTGTGTTGTTATCATCAAATAACTACCAAACCATAAAGAGAAATGAGACAAGAGGACACATGATATAGGCGATCAACCAGGGCCAAAACCTCTCCAATTGAGAGGAAAACCCACCATAATTTTTCTCTTCTTATAGAACTTCAATTGACAAATTTTGAGACCTAAGACCCTTGACCAAGACCCTCCAAGACCAAGTCAAATCTTTCCTTCTTGACGTGCTTTCCTTCCAACAGTTTCTTAGCAAGTTCTTGCAATTTAAACCCCCCAGTAGATTCTTCTGCAACTTTGAAACTCCCAACAGATTCTTCTGCAACTTCAACCTCCAGTAGTTTCTTGTGCAGAAACCCTAGCCTTTCCTCTTCGCTTGAGTGGATTGTCTCTCCTAGAGAAATCGACTTGCAAAGTGTACTTCTTGTGTCCCTGTTTCTATTGAAAGCACCCTAGGGCTCTGTGTTAGAACCCCAACAGAGCAGAAGCAAACTACAACAAGAAATACTCAAACAGCTTAGGCAAGATGCTTATATTATCAAACTATGTAAGAGTGACCGTACCCAGATTTCCTTCGTTCGAGTAGGTCTCGCAGGGTTTAGACCCTCTGCAACTCCCGATGTTCTTCAAACTTGGAAATCATTCCATTCGAACATACGTAGTAGTATAAAAGTAAAGCATATTCACGAAATTGACTTTATATCATGTAAACAAATGATTGATCATATATCAAAACGACAACCGTCCTCCGGATTCGTCCTATCCCAGCCTTCAACAATCTTCTTCCATCACCAACACCATGATATCTCAAGCAAAAAGAAGGATATCTATAATCAAGGAAACAAGGGTTTCCTGAAGCTTGGGGAAGTGCATGAGGCATGGGGATTCATCCAACTCAGTCAGGGATAATTTCAGTATAGTAACTCTATCTCTTCTCCTCTCTAAAGCCTTCCCTTAGAGGTCTATTTATACCTCTCCCAATTAGTTTTTTAGTTGAAAAACAGTTGGGCCACAAGCAATAGGAGGTAATCAACAGGTAAAACCCATGAACTCCACCCAAAATTAAGGAAATTTAATTTTTTAAGTGTTTTAATACATATACATGGGTTGGGTATTGACTGACCCGCATGTACACGCTTTATCACAGGGCAAAGTAGCGTACAGGGAATAAAACACTATTTTTATATATGTGGACCAAGTCTAGAAGGAGGGGTTGCCCTAGGCCATAAACAAAGCATCACATATACCGAGAGTGGTGAATGGTGCTATAACAGTCCCTAACTCGACTTCTGCAACTCAGTGTTTGTTGCTGCAATAGCTGCCCTGATTTCTTCACACGTGTGAAAGCTAATAGTGCAAAAATAGTCCAAAATTTTTGCTCTTTTCTTCTTCTTGTCCTTTTCTTTTCTCACGTTTTTTTCTCTTCCTTGATCGAACTTGTGTGTAGTGAGTAAGTGCTCTAAGTGAGGTCAAAGCCTCTCCTTATATATAGGTCTCCAACTAGGTCGAATTGCTTCTTTTAGGGCAGCTTGGCCACTTGAGAAGTTCGACATCATCTTTGCACATGACGAGGCCTTGGAGGGTGTTTTGACTCAAATAGTTTTTCTTTACAATATGTAACATGACCAAATGGGTCTTCAATACATTACAATGACTCAATTGACTTGTAGACTAAATGACAAGCCCTAGAAGCACTCAATGGGTGCTTGAACTAAAAATAAATTTCCCTTGGGTATGAAACCCATGCCTCAAGAACAAAATAATAAATTTATTTTTCTCTTTACATTAAATATATTAAATCATGATTACATGTCATTATGAAAACCAAATCTAGTTACATATTTTGTAGTATTCCTAACCCGAAATATCCCTCAAAACCCCAACAAAACTCCAACCAAATACGTGCAAATGATATAGTAACCCAGAAGTGATAAATAACAGTGAAAGTACATATAATAACATAAATCGGAAATATAAGCAGATACACAAGAAATGTAGCAAGAAAGGCTAAGCCATTTTATTATATTGAGCAATAAAATGAGTACAAGAGGTGATCAGACATATGGCACCTCAAATTGCACAAGGCAAGTGAAGAAATACTCTCAGAATGACAAGAATGGCCTCTCTACGTGAATGCTGCTGTTGTGCTGCTGCTGCTTCTAGAGAACAAATGATGATTCGGGGCTGCTCCTCTCCTTGGAAAAAGCTGAAACTCTGGATTCGGGCTCTACTCAAGAAACCCAGAAAAACCTAGAAAGCTTTTTTGGAATGGCCGACCCCCGAAAAACACCCTCTTGGGGTTTTGTGCAGTTCCTCAATGCCCTGCGCTGCCGCTGAGGAAAACCCCTCCAAACTCTGCCTGAAACACTGCCAGAAACCCTGCCCAAATCCTCCAATGAGATAAGAACTGGACCCCTGCTCAATCTCCCTGCACAAATCCACCTGCAAACCCCAATCCAGCACTGCAACAAAAAAGAACTACGTCCCTCTCCAAGTGCTGTGCAGTCCTCCAAAAAGCTGATGAGACTGCTGCTGAAATGATGATAAAATTACTGCTGAAAAACCGATGGAAATACCTTGCCCGAGCAGGCACTTGAAGTCCCTCGGGGCTAAGGGTGAGATCTCCGAACGGAGACACTCAATGCACTAAACAGTGCTGCAGACCAGCTAAACAGCTAGCGTGCTCAGAAGTCGAAACGACTAGCTCAAAATACACATAACTGAATGATCCAAAATGAGGGGGCTCCTCTTTATTTTATAGCCTCTGCCTCTCACAATCCCTAGGCTCACCTCCTCCTACGTGATTCTCCTCTTGCCATGTGTTCTTCCCTCCTGCGCAGTCCCTCCATGTGTCTGCGTGGGTCCCTTTTCTGCGTTCCCCTTTGGCCCCCTTGGCTCCCCTTTAAGTCACAACGTTGTGCTACCTAGGAAGTGACTTTTTATTCTAAAGTGAGATATGTTCCCCTTCCTCACTTTTTTATTTACAAATAACTATAAAAGGCAAAAATTGAACAAAATCGAATATTCCAATTAGCCATAGCTAATTAGGAATATTACAGTCTCCCCCGACAAAATGTTGCTTGTCCTCAAGCAACTGAAGTGATGGATGTTGTAAGATCTTCTCACTCTGCCAAGTGGCATCCTCATCCGGCAAATTCTTCCACCTCACCAAGAATTCCCAGAGCATCCTGCTTCGCAGCTGCCTCTCCCTAGTGTCAATGATAGCCTCTAGCTGCAATACCAAATGCCCCTCATCATCCATGGGTGGTAGCTCATATGTTACGGTCACCTGCTGCCCCAATGCCTTCTTCAGGCATGATACATGAAAAGCGTTATGAATCTTGCTGTCTTGGGGCAGCGCCAACTCATATGCAACTTGTCCAATTCTGCGTATCACCCTGTATGGCCCATAAAAGCGGGGCTTGAGCTTCTCAGCCCCCTTCTGCTTCAGTGATCACTGTCGGTATGGCTGTAATTGTAGGTAGACCATGTCCCCTACCTCGAACTGCCTCTCCACCCGACCCTTGTCGGCATACAGCTTATGCTGGTTCTGCGTTGTAGCCACGTTATCTTGAGAGCTCGGAGGATATCCTGACTCTCTTGGATCCAAATCTTGGCTCTAGGAGCCCTGCTATCACCAAACATCATGTCGACAAAAGATAAAGGATGATACTCGTACAAGGCATAGAATGGTGACATACTAATGGACATGTGATGTGAAGTATTGTAGCAGTACTCCCCCAGATGCAGCCACTTCATCCATGCTCGTTGTTGCCCACTGACATAGTTACACAAGTAGCCCTCCAGCCACTTGTTAACTACCTCTGTTTGCCCATCCGTCTGTGGGTGATAGCTGGTACTCGGTTTCAACTCCGTTCCCACCAATCGGAAAAGCTCCTACCAAAACCCACCCATGAAATTGCTGTCCCTGTCACTGGCGATGGTCTTAGGAAGACCATGTAGCCTGAAGATCTCCCTGAAGAATAGCTCAGGCACCTGTGCTGCTGTATAGTGTGCGAATATGGCAAAGAAATGTGTGTACTTCGTCAGTCGATCAGTGACGACAAAAATACAATCCTTGCCCTGTACCGTGGGCAACCCTGTGATGAAGTCCATCAAAATGCTCTCCCATTTCCCCTTCGGAATGGGAAGAGGCTGTAATAAGCCGGCGAGATGGCTCATCTCTCCCTTGTTCCTCTGGCAAACATCGCACTCCCGGATGTGCTGGAGCACGTCCTCCTTGAGGCGAGAACCTCTCTCTAATGGCCCTGTAGGTTTTGGTAAACCCCTGATGTCCTGCCAAAGGTGAATCGTGTGATGCCTGGAGTACCTTCTTCTTGAGCTGAGACCCCTCAATTAAGAAGATCCGGTCCCTGTAATAGATGATCTCATCGACCAACCTATACCTGTCATTTGCCACCTGCCCATCCAGAACCTCACATGCAAACCTGTCCTTGGAGTACTCTACTAAGAGTCGAGCCCTCCAATCTGCATCCATGCTTGTAAGAGACAACGTGGCTAGTCTACGTGAAAGGGCATCTGCTACGATGTTGTTCTTACCCTTGACATACTCAATATCAAAGTCATATGCTTGGATTTTACTGATCCACTTCTGCTGCCTCTCCTGTAGTTGCTTCTACTCCAAAAAGAACTTGAGGATGTTGTGATCAGTCCTCACCCTGAACCTGTTGCCTACCAAATACTGCCGGTACTTAGCCAATGCATGCATGATGGCCAGTATCTCCTTGTCGTATATGGAATACAACCTCTCGTGCGGAAGGAGCTTCCGGCTCTCAAATGCTATAGGGTGGCCTCCCTGCATCAATACTGCGCCGATCCCCTCTCCCGACACATCACACTCCAAGACAAATGGCTGCTTAAAAATTGGGAACGCAAGCATTGGGCAACTGCTCATAACCTCCTTGAGCCTGTCAAAGGCTAGCTGCGCTGTATCTGACCAACTGAATGCCCGCTTCTTTATCAAATATGTCAGGGATGCAGTGAGCTATGAGAAACCTTTGATGAACTTCCAGTAGTAAGTGCAAATGCCAATGAATCCTCGAAGTTTCGTTACATTTCTCGGCTCTGGCCATTCCTTGATAGCCCTGATCTTCTCCTCATGGACCCTCACTCCGTCCACCCCTATGATGTGTCCCAGATACAACATCTCCGTCAACCCAAACTCACACTTGGAGAGTTTGGTATAGGACTGCTGCTCCTGTAAGATACGGAATACTGTCTCAATGCGTTGGAGATGTTCCTCCCAAGTCCTGCTGTAAATGAGAATATCATCGAAGAATACGAACACAAACTTCCTCAAATGACTACGGAAGATGTGATTCATGCAGGACTGAAATGTAGTTGGGGCGTTGGTTAGCCCAAAAGGCATCACCAAGAACTCAAAGCGCCCATAGTGACACCTGAGGGTTGTCTTGGGAATATCTTGCTCCCTCACGTGAATCTGATGGTACCCCGATCTCAAATTAATCTTTGAGAAGAATCGTGCTCCCCTCAACTTGTCCATCAACTCATCGATCCTGGGTATGGGGTACCTGTTCTTCAGGGTCTTCTTGTTCAGGGCCTTGTAGTCAATGCACATCCTCAATGTACCTTCCTTCTTCTTCACTAACACCACAAAAGAAGCAAAAGGACTCGTGCTCGGACAAATGTGCTCAAGTGCCAGCAACTCCTGGATAGCCCGTTCAATCTTGTCCCGATAGGCCTTGGGGTACCTATAGGGGGTGGTGATCATTGCCTGGATGCCCTGCTCAAGCTCGATAGTGTGCTCAAACCCCCGATCCGGTGGCTGTCCTAGTGGAATCTCTCCAAACACTATGGCATACCGATTAAGGATGGACTGGATCTCTGGATGTACCGTCTGCCCTAGAGTCCCTGCCTCTGATGCACGCAGCTCCACTGCCCACTCTATGTCTCCCTTCCGGAAGACTGCCTCCATCTGATGCGCTGACACAGTCTGAGGTGGATATGTGTGATGTCCCCGTATCTTCTCATGCCTCCCGGTCTTCTCATCATCCCACTCCATCTCTAGGGTCTTCCAATCCGTTGTGAGCTTCCCTAGAGTAATAAGCCACTGGACACCCAATATCATGTTGGTGTCCGGAATATCGACCACGAAAAAGTGGTCAGTCAATGTGTAGGTGCCCATCGTCACCGAAAGCTCTGGAACATAACGAGCACACGTCATGGTCTGATCTCCTAGGACCAATACTGAAAACCCATCGAAGCTCTCTGTCTGAATACCTCTCCGCTCAACTATCTGTGCATCGATGAAGTTGTGGGTTGCCCCACTGTCAACCAAAACTGATACGCGCTAGCCACGTACTGTCCCTCGTACGCGTAGCGTCAGATACTTGGGAACTCTCCGCAACGCTACAAGGGCCCCTCTGGTGGGTGCAAAAGATGCACCACCTGCTGGTGGTGGTGGAGGTGGCAAAGGTCCCTGTATGTCATGGCTATCTCCTGCCTCCACATCCTCCTTGTCATCCTCTTCTCCATTGCTCTCGGAGAAGACCTCAATAAATGTGCCTTGCCAGCAGCACATCTATATCCTGGTGCCCATGGCTCCTAATAGTTGAAGCACAACTGCTTCTTCTTCAACTCCCCCCTGGCATCATCGTCAAGCTGTAGTCGTCCTAGATTCCCCTTTGGAGGAGGAATCCTCACAACCTTCCCCTTAGACTGAAAAGTCTGTCTCTGGGGGTAAGGTGTCCGGGTCCTGGGTAAGACATCTTGTAAGTCCCGGGTCCTGCTAATATTATCCTGGAGTGTGGCTGGTTTAGTGGATCGGACTAAACCCTGAAGTGGCTCTGCTAACCCCTCAACATATATGTAGACCCTCCGTGCCGTGGATAGGTCTGGCACCATCACGGAGACCCTCAAGAAATCTGCAATGTAGGTCTCTGGGCTCCTTGTCTGTTTGAGCCTTGTCATCTCAACGAAATGCTGCTTTGGATCCCTCCGATCAAATCGCTCCATCAGTCTCCTGGTAAACTCGGCATATGTCGTTACTGTGGAGTGCCCCAGTGTAACCAGCCCATGAAACCACCAATCCTGGGCCTCGCCATCCAAATGCAATGTTGCCACCTTGATGGCCTCTGCCTCCGACATCTGGTTAAGCTGGAAATAAATGTCCAGCTTCTCCACCCAAGACTTTACCAAACTGTTTGATGAGCCATCAAACGTAGGCGAGTGGAATCTACTTGCTGCACGGTGGGTGTCGTCATCATGGTAATGCCAGTACCCTCTGTGATGATCGCGGGGTTTGCTATTCCGCTGGAGCTGAACAAAATCTTTGAATGAGAGGGCTTCCTTGAACTCCTGCCCATAGGCGTGCTACTCTGCAAAATAATCGGCCATATGTCCGGGCTTTGCCTCCTACTGGGCTATGGCCCCCGTGTCTGCTCCTAAGAAAGTGGGCATAGTAGAGCGTGTAGGGGCTTGTGAGGCCATTTGCTGCGCAGTATCAAGTTGCTCTGGCAAGGGATGGTATGCAACTGATCCCTCACCAATCTGAAAAACTCGTGGGCTCTCACGCTGTCTGGCCTCTATTGCCGTGAATCTCTGCCCCATCACCTCAATCTGCCTCGACAGATCCTGCACTGATTTGAGGAGCATATCCGCAAATCTCTTCCCGTCCTCGTTGGCCATTTGTCTTGCGTCCACTACTGGCTCTCTCTGTTTTGCATCTACCACAGGCTCCTCCTGTTCTGCGTCCACCACAGGAACACAGTCTCCCTCCCTGTAGGTATTCTCCAACCTACGTCCCGTGTCTTTGTACCTCCTACCTCTGTAACAAATGTAGGGTTTTTCTCGTGGTGTTATAGGTTGCTAGCTCCACAGGCTGAGCCAGATCTATGCTCTGATACCACTGTAGTATTCCTAACCCGGAATATCCCTCAAAACCCCAGCGAAACTCCAACCAAATATGTGCAAATGATATAGTAACCCAGAAATGATAAATAACAGTGAAACAACATATAATAACATAAACCAGAAATATAAGCAAATACACAAGAAATGCAGCAAGAAAGGCTAAGCCATTTTATTATATTGAGCAATAAAATGAGTACAATAGGTGATCAGACATATGGCACCTTGACTTGCACAAGGCAAGTGAAGAAATACTCTCAGAATGACAAGAATGGCCTCTCTGCGTGGATGTTGCTGCTGCTAGAGAACAAATGATGATTCAGGGCTGCTTCCCTCCTCGGAAAACGCTGAAACTCTGGATTCGGGCTCTACTCAAGAAACCCAGAAAAACCCAGAAAGCTTTTCTGGAATGGCCGACCCCCGAAAAACACCCTCTTGGGGTTCTGTGCAGTTCCTCAATGCCCTGCGTTGCCACTGAGGAAAACCCCTCCAAACTCTACTTGAAACACTGCCAGAAACCCTGCCCAAATCCTCCAATGAGATAAGAACTGGACCCTTGCTCAATCTCCCTGCACAAATCCACTTGCAAACCCCAATCTAGCACTGCAACAAAAAAGAACTGCGTACCTCTCCAAGTGTTGCGCAGTCCTCCAAAAAGCTGATGAGATTGCTGCTGAAATGATGATAAAACTACTGCTGAAATACCGATGGAAATACCTTGCCCGAGCAGGCACTCGAAGTCCCCCGGGGCTAAGGGTGAGATCTCCGAATGGAGACACTCAATGCACTAAACAGTGCTGCAGACCAGCTAAACAACTAGCGCGCTCAGAAGTCGAAACGACTAGCTCATAATACACATAACTGAATGATCCAAAATGAGGGGGCTCCTCTTTATTTTATAGCCTCTGCCGCTCATAATCCCTAGGCTCACCTCCTCCTGTGTGATTCTCCTCTTGCCATGTGTTCTTCCCTCCTGCGCAGTCCCTCCATGTGTCTGTGTGGGTCCCTTTTCTGCGTCCCCCTTTGGCCCCCTTGGTTCCCCTTTAATTCACAATGTTGTGCTACCTAGGAAGTGACTTTTTATTCTAAAGTGAGTTATGTTCCCCTTGCTCACTTTTTTATTTACAAATAACTATAAAAGGCAAAAATTGAACAAAATCGAATATTCCAATTAGCCATAGCTAATTAGGAATATTACATATTTCAACACTGACCACTTGCAAATTTCCTTCTGTTCTAATCTGTCTTGCTGAGGCTACCTACTCTAGCCCATGCTCCTTATACAAGGCTGCTACAAGCCTCGACAAACCTTCATGTAGTATTCAACAAG
>APFE030745494.1:2245-13968 GCA_000404065.3 Pinus taeda
TTTGAACCTATGGTTTTGGGCCATGGTATCTCGTCATAAGTGTTGATCCCAAGTATTGGGTCCATGGTATTGAATTATTATGGTTTTGGACCGTGGTATTGTGAAAGGCCTAAGACTATAAAAGAGGAAGGAGATCATTTGGCAAGGGATCATCTTAATTATTGAATATCTGAAAAAGTGCTAGATCTGGAATACATTGATTGGGTTATGGTGCAGATCTGGATCTGAAGGAAGAAGGAACCTGAGCGCAAGGAGAAGGATAAGTTCTTTTGATGGGTCAAAATCTTAAGGCTTGAATGATAGTATCCTTGTATGATTTTGATCTGTTCTATGTGGCACTTGATTGATCTATAAATCTAATAATCTGGGTAAACTAATATCTGAACATTTGAAGGGGTAAATTACCTTTATAGATATGTACGTAGGTTCAGTGAAGCACATGTGCGTATACACGCAGGTTCTATAAGTCGAAAGTGCGTATACGCAGGTTGATCTCAGCACAAATGTGTATACATGCAGTTTCTGGAAGGCGGAAGTGCGTATACGCAGGTTGAACTTAACACAGAAGCGTATGCACGCAAGTTTCTAAATATTGAATTAGCGTACATCTCATAATTTATGTTCTAGCTACTTCTGTTGATTATTGTAGTGATCTGGGTTTAGAATTTGAGGTGTGATTACAGTCATTGTGATCTGGGTACAGTTGATAGAGAAGTGTTTATTTTGATTCAGTCTTGACTGGTGAAATGGTGATTGATTGATGCAGAAATTCTTGATGTTTGATTGATGTTATTTGTGGATCCAGTCTGAAAATTTATGAAACGTGGTCCCTGGAAGAAAGAGAAGGTTGTAGCCTTCTGCAGGTAGCAGCCTGCGAACTAGTATCTCAACTAGTACAGACTAAGGGGGTTGAGCTCCCTTCCAGGAGAATCGGAAATCGAGAGAGAGGTTGTAGCTCTCTACAGGTAGCAGCCTACGTACTGGTAAAGGACTGCACCAGACAGAACCATTGTAAAAAGAAGTTTCTAATTAAAAGAAGAAGAGACGATTGCAACAGGGGTTCACCCCAGAGGGTTTCCCCTTAATCTTGGTTCTTATGTGTGTTGTCTTCTGACTATTTTATGTTCCTGGAAACTGTTATATGATTCTGGTGCATAACTTAATGATCAACATCTGTAGAATAAAGTAAATTATAAATCTGCATAGTATACGCGGGTTTCCCTATCTGTAGTTGCGTATATACGCGGTTTCATCTAACTGAATTAGTGTATATGTTCTGGGTTTGAAAAAGTAAAGAATTGATCAGGTAATACTGATTCACCCCCCCTCTCAGTATTATTTCCAACACCAAATATTTATATGAGGAAGTTTGATGGAATTTAATAGCATCATTTAACACTCCTGTAGACCTGATGCTCTTTTATGGCCCGAGGAAGTCCCTTTTCACATATAGGCTTGATCTTATATTAAAAACAATATTTCAAAATATAGATGAAACTTTTCCCACACTAAATTGTGTACATATGCAGGTCCTATAACACTGCACCTGCGTATACCTTCGAAAATATTGAAAAATAAAATAAAATGGTATTTTTTGGGTGGGTTTTATGGGTTTTACCCCGAGCCCACCTATAAGAGCCCATGGCCTAACTGTAATAACCAATTTTAGGTGGTATATATACATCCCTTGGATAGGTATAATTCACACAAATAGACGAATATTGACATTATACCCATTTTTCCCCTAAGTCAAGTCTATTTTTTTATGCCTCCTGCACTCCTAGACTCTAGGAAACCATGGTTTCCTTTACAGAGATGCTCATCATTCTTATATATCATCTTCTTGCACTTGTTAGAGAGGTTGTCTTTGTGGCTCGCGTTGGATGGATCTGGAGGAAGGCTTTGTTTGTGCCTTTGGTTTGGATTAGTTTGTACCTTTCTTATACCTATTGTTGTTAATCAATTAAGAAGCTCATGTCTTGTTCATGATATGTTATTATCTCATGAATAATAGT
This sequence comes from Pinus taeda, assembly GCA_000404065.3. Taxonomy (NCBI): domain Eukaryota; kingdom Viridiplantae; phylum Streptophyta; class Pinopsida; order Pinales; family Pinaceae; genus Pinus; species Pinus taeda. Next base: position 4,261 of record APFE030745494.1, read on the forward strand.
TTATATGCTTATATATGATGATCTGACAATTATTTTATGTATGCACATTGAATTATCTATTATGTATATGGTTCTGTGAATTGAATTGCAGGTCAACTTGTTTTGGAGGAAGTAGAGGATTTGGACCCTACAAGAACATCTCAAATGTAGGACCTCCGGGTATGATTCCAAATCCATGTTTGGTAATTCATATGTTTGGCATGCTTGTATGACTACTCTTTATTGATTATCTTGTTCTACTATATTGAGCCTTTCAACCCTTTCCTTAGGGAATTTTTCCCAAAAACAAAATTGGTGACTCCACTCGGGAATACAATCAAGTATTTCCTAGAAGGGTTGTTGTTCTTTGATCTGGGTTTGGTTTGTTGTTTCTTGATTTTTTCCAGCCTTCTTAACTATTAAGCAAACTAGTCATTCAGACTGATCTCTTGGATCTAGGATGCCCTTTTTATTTTTCCTTAGGTTTCCTTTTATACATGGTTTTTGTTGTAGACATTTGTGTATATACATAGTTTATTCCAAAGAAACCTGTGTATACGTGTGTTTCTTCTGACATAGTCATGTATATACGTGTTTTTGTAGTTAAACAATCATGTAAAGATCTAAAAAATTAATTCTTTTCATTTCTGGATTTTGTTGGGGGTTTGACCACGTTTGTTTATGATTTCTTGATATTAATGAAGCCTGGAATTATCTTGATGTTTGTTGTTGTCGATGTCTTTCATCTTGTTTGATAAAATCCTATGTCAACCTAGGGTTTGTAGTCTTAGAATCTTTTTATGTTTTAATTTGGGTTCCATATCTTATTGATGAAGTCTTTGGATGTTCTCTTCCTTTGGGAAAGGTCTGGTTGTTCTTAAACTTGTTTATAACCCAATATTTGAATTGCTTCTTTTGCAACCTTGAAGTTGGCTTATTTTTTCCTTTTCTTGCTTGTTTGTGAAAGGTGTTTGTAATTCTTGGATGAATGAGAGATTTCAGTTATATGGAGTCTTTCTGATTTCCATATTCTTTTATATCTTTCTGATCAAATTATTCAAGGTGATTAAGTCTCTTATTCGCCTCTGGTCTTTATCCTTGTGATCATTGGTGACTAGTCAGATTTGGGTCTTTTTCATGTTGTTGGTCTTGAAATAGATGCTTGTTTTCCCTTTATAAACTTTTTGGTCTTTTAAAATCTTTAAAAGAAAAAGAAAACATTTTCTTTGAGTTTCGTTTCTTTTTTTTTTCTTTTTAGTATTTTGAGTTTTTTGGAAAATGTGTGAATTATTGTTTTAAGGCTAAGAATATTTTTTCTTTGAGGAGTGTTTTTCTTTGGATATTTTCTTCTCTCTGCTTTTTGAATTGACTTTTACTTTTGGGATCACATTCGTTTGCTTTTGAGCCTTTCTTTGAATATTTCATTTGCATTCTAGTGTGTATTAGGGTAGATCCATTTTAGATATCATTTAGTCTTATTTATGAGGTGTTGAATGTGTGAGTGCATAAAAGGAAAAGAAAAATATTTTTTCTTTCTTAGCTTTCTCGTAGAACTTGTGTAGAAATCTCTTTCATTGAAGAAAAATAAGTGTTTTATTTTCATGTAGCTTAGTTTTTCTATTGATTTCTTGTGTGGCAGAACATCATTAGTTTCACTTCCACTTCCCTTGTCTTAAATAAGGACCAAGTAAAATAAGTGCTTAAAATTAAAATGAACTAGACTTTTTATTTTTATCATAGAAACATCAACTAGTATGGGGAATTTAGGGCCTTGGAATAGGTGTGTAGAGAGTAAAATCTCGAAGGCCACTTAAACTGAAAGTATAGAATTTTATTAAGGATTGGAAATATCGTATCATTAAGCTCTCTAAGAAAGCTCCTCTAATGTAAGAGTCAAGCACGAGGATGTGTGAAGATAAGGAAAGAGAGATACCCCCTCTCCTACTTGTTGGATCGTGTGCCCATGACTATTCCGCCCAACATATGACCACGAGTTGGTGACCTTAGTTTCCTTTCCTAGGGACCACACAAGTGATTGTGGGGGGGAATGCCCATTATACCTAAGGGAGACGTATCACTTTCATAGTACTTCTAGAGGTTTCCCTTGCAAAGCTTGGGTACTTGCACTGGAAAAGGCTATTGTCTGGAGGTCAGCATAAGTGCTTTTGATATCTTCACTGGTAAGCTTAGGTCCTCATCATCTCAAAGTACCTTCGGGAGATCCTTATCTTCGCTTTCTTGTATTTTGGTGTCTGATCCTAATCACCCAGAGAAGAATTACCTAGAAATTGTTTGCTAGGTTGTATCTTTAACATATTTTTAGTGAGTTCTCTGTGCTCCTAACTTTCCATATGTGATTTGTGTCTTTACTTTTTCTTTACATATAAAGGTGGTTGACCGACCAGTTCTTCGGTCTAGAAGGCTTCATGGGATTTCACCTGTGAGTACTGAGCCTTCACCTAGAAGGTGTAGGAGTAATTCTGCTAGTTCTTTTGAACCAGTCTTAATTAATGCAACGGAGATAGATCCTTCTCTGAAGGCTCTTATTTCACAGGGTGAACCTAGTCTAGTCCATAATCCAGACAGAAACGCAGCGGTGCTTTCTAGAGTAATCTTCCAATTGGAGGATGAAGTAGAAATTCAAGACATTTCAAAGCCTCCTACGACTCCTACGAAACCTATTCCTTCTCATCTTCCTTACATTTTATCATATGTGGGTACTCCAACTCATAGGTAGGCTAGCCCTGTTCACTCTCCTTTCTTCTCAATGGCTAATCTTAGTGGCATTTTCAATATGACTCGTGTACATACTCCTTATTCAGATGTAGGAGGAGGTACTATTTCTATCTCTACTAGTACGATAGCTGTTGGCTCTACCTCCATCCCGATTTTGAGTGGGGGCACCCAACCGTCTTCTCCTTACAATGGAGCTTATCCTTTTAGAATTCCATCTAGTGGGATATGCTCCATTTCTTCAACTTTACACTCTGCTCCTTCCAAATATATGACTTCAATGGCTACTAGTTCAGTACCTTTACAAGGTTTGTAATTTGGAAGTGGACATGTTCCTCCTTCTAATCGATTATTGAATTTAGGATCAGTGCCCTTCTTCGGTCATGCTTAAAACATTAATCCTTTTCAAGGGAACCAAGGCTTGGCATATCCTTTTGCTAGTGGTTTTGCATCTAGGAATCTCTCCTATTTATTTGGTCAGTAGGGGATTATTGCCTTCCCTACTGTCGGTACTTCACAGGTTTTTCCTCCTTCGGCCAATGCTTGGAATCCTTACCATGGTCTCTCCCTTTCATATAATTTTTTGTTGGGAGGAGGTCTTCCTATGACTAGTAATCCTATAGTAGGGAGTGGATACCTCCATATACCCCTGGACTAAATAATTTTCCTTACGGTTTAGGTGCTTCTACGAGTAACCTTGGTAGCCTGGTGCCTCTCAAAATCTAGGATACTCCTTTTCGAATGTTGGGAATTCCACTCTTGGAACTTGGAATTATCTTATTCCTCTATGCTTACTGTTCTTGGAAACACTTAATTTTCTAGATATTTCAAAATTGACTAATGATATGATCCATTAAAATATGGTTTGGGCTTCGATCCCTACTAATCTTCCATCTGATATACCAAAATTTGAAGGGAATTCTAGTGAGGATCCAACAGATCATATAACCACTTTCCATTTATGGTGCTCATCAAACTCCTTGATTGATGATTAAATTAGGTTAAGACTATTCCAATGCACCTTAACTAGAAATGTGTCTAAATGGTATATCAAGTTAAGAGGGGGGACATTTTCTACGTTTGGTGATTTATCTACAATGTTTATGATCCATTTTTAGTTGTCTTTCTGTTATGATCCTGAAATTGAACTCCTTGCCAATTTTGAGTAGGACAAGGCTACCCATATTTTTGACCACATACAAGAGTGGCACAGAAGGAAGAGATTGATCAAGGCTTATATCCCTGATGAATTTCTTCTGGAATGTTTTTTCAAATAATGTTATGAACCAACTCACAAAAAGATAGAAAAGATAGATCAGCGACTTCAAAATAAGCCTCTTCAAGGGCGCAACCTCCTTTACATTACACAAATGAACAATTATTGGATGATACAAATGACTAAACCTCCTTTATATATATAGGAGTCTAAGGGATCAGAATATAATCAAAGCCAACATAAAAATAATAATATAAGGGCACAACAATAACAATAGTGGGCTTCTATGTGGCACAGTAATAAGAATATGGGGACAATAGGGGCACAACAATAACAATAATGGCTACAATGACAATGGTAATGGGGGAATCACCAGTATTATAGGGACCTAACATGCCCGTTTCCTTCAAAAAAGTGTTTTCCTAAACGCTTGAGTAGCTATGGATGCTTCTGTATAAAATTCTCATCCTCCCATGTGGAATCTTCAGCGGGTAAGTTCTTCCACTTGATGAGCTACTCCAAAATTGATCGATTCTGTAGTTGTTGACTTCTCGCTTCTGTGACTGTTTCAGGTTCCAATATGATTTTTCCTTCCTCTTCAAGTTCTCGCAATATTGTTTGAACTGGGAGCTTGCCACCTATAACCTTACATTAAAAATTGGGTGCACTCGGGAAGTTGCACGAAGCTCCAATTTGTATGCCACAGTACCAATCTTTTGCAACACCATAATTTGGTGATAATTTAGTATCCTTCTTGGATTTCCTGAGGGATATTTTTTATATGGTTGTAGCCATAGGAATACCTAGTCACCTACATCAAAACATCTTTTCTTGCAGTGTTGATCTGCCTGTTGTTTCATTATATTTTGTGCCAAAGTGAGGTTATCCTTTAAGAGTTGGAGAACTTGTTGTTGATGCTCAATGTGATCTTCCACTACTTTAACCTTAGAATTTTCCCTTAAATACGATGTGATGAATGGTTGATGATATCCATAAAGTTCCATAAATGGGGTCATTTTTGCTGCAATATGGAAGGAAGTGTTATACCATGATTTAGCTAGAGGCATCCATTTGACCCATTATGTCTGTTTATCAAAGACAAAGAAACAAAGATATCCTTCGGAACATTTGTTTACTATCTTAGTTTTCCCATCAGATTGAGGATGATAAGATGAATTATGAGCTAACTGAGTACTGAGACAAGAAAATAATTTTGTCCAAAAATTTCTAGTGAAAATGGGATCTCTGTCGCTTACAATAATCTTTGGGTTGCCATGTAGCTTTTGGATTGTTTCCATAAATGCCATAGAAACTGTATTGGCCTTAAATGGATGAGATAATGCAAAAAAGTGTGAATACTTGGTAATTCTGTCAACTACCACCATGATGACACTCTTTCCTTCAGACTTGGGTAAACCTGTGATAAAATGCATTGAAACCTGCTCCCAACGTTGACTTGGAATGGATAAAGGTTGTAATAGATCTGGGGTCTTAATTGGTTCAACTTTATTTTGTTAGCAAACCAAATATTCCACCACAAACTTTTGAATATCCAATTTAAGGCAATCCCAAAAAAAATCATTCTTAACCCCGTGGTAAGTTTTTAAAAATCCCAATTTCCCTCCTAAGGGAGAAGTGTGCAATTCCATAAGAATCTTTTGTTTGAGTTGGGAATTCTTGCATAGGTATAAGCAATATTTGTACCATAGCAAATCATTTCTCCAGCTAAATGTATCATATATACTTGGATCTTGTAGTAACTTTTGAAAGAGTTCCCACACTTATTCGGCATTCTTCCTTTCATCCCTTGCTTCATTTATCCAATCTGGTTGGATAATAGAAATGGCACAAAACAATGCTTCCACATCCCCATCCTTTCTTGAGAGTGCATCTGCCACAACATTTTGCTTCCCTTTTTTGTAGATGATTTCAAAGTCATAACCCGGCATATTTCTGACCCATTTTTGCTTCTCTTATGATGATAATCTTTGTTTTAAAAAGTATTTAAGACTATCTTGATCTATTTTTACCTTGAAGTGTCTTCCCATTAGTTAGGATCGCCATTCCTTACGTGCATGTAGTATTGCCAAATTTTCCTTCTCATAAATAGCTTTGCGTAAATACTTTCCTTTGATTGGATGACTTTCGAAAGCAATGGGTCTTTCTTATTTCATTAAAATAACATCAATTCCATTTCTTCAGGCTTCACATTCCACAATAAAGGTTTTTGTGAAGTCTGGCGTAGCTAAGACCGATGCTTGGCACATTGCCTCTTTAAGATGTTCAAAGGCCTTTGTTGCTTCTGGAGTCCATGAAAATGCATTTTTCTTCGATAATGTTGTTAGAGGTGCTTCTATTCTCCCATAATTCTTAACAAACTTGCGATAATACCTTGTCAACCCGAGAAATCCTCGTAAATGCTTTATGGATGTGGGGATTTTCCATTCCTTAATGGCTTTAATTTTGCTAGGGTCTACCTTAAAACCTTCGTGAGATACAATATGACCCCAATATTCCACCTCTTATAGTCCAAAGAAACATTTGGAGCTTTTTGCATATAACTGTTTCTCCTCCAATAGTTTGAGCACCATGTCAACATGTTGAACATGATCCTTCCAAGACTTGTTTTAGAGTAGTATATCATCAAAAAATACTAACACAAATTTTTTAAGGAAGGGTTTGAAAGTGGAATTCATCAAATCTTGAAATGTAGAAGGTTTATTGGTAAGGCCAAAAGGCATGACCAAAAATTCATAATGACCCTCATGAGTTCTAAATGTTGTTTTCAGAATGTCTCCAGTCTTCATTTTGATTTGATGGTATCCTAAACGAAGATCCAACTTGGTGAAGCAAATTGATCCATACAATTCATCCAATAATTCATCAATGACATGAATGGGAAATCTATCTTTAATAGTGAGCTTGTTGAGCTCCCTATAATCCAGACATATGTGCCATGATCCATCCTTCTTGTGCACCAACACTACTAGAGCAGAGAAAGAACTTTTAATAGGTTGAATTATACCAGCCTCTAGCATTTCTACAACCATATGTTCAATTTCAATCTTTTAGGCATAGGGATATTTGTAAGGTATGGTGTTTGGAGGAACACTTCCTTGAATCAAATGAATAGCATGAGCATGATCATGAATAGGTGGGAGGCATTTAGGAGTCTCAAATACCTTGGAATGATTGTCCAAGACTGTTTGGAGATCTGGAGAAATAGATGATTTCGATGTGGGAACCTCTAGTGAACATAATTGTGCAATTATGCCTTGTTGTTCTTTCTTTGGAAGCATTTTCATTCCATTAGAGCCGATTATCTTTCCTGGTTTCCCTACGATATCCCTTAATTCAACTTCCTTTCATGCAAAAAAAATTTCATTAAAAGTTCTTGAAAATTAAAAGCTATTGTACCCAAGGATTGTATCCATTGGACTCCTCGTACAACATCAGCACCACCCATTAGAATGGAAAGCATTAGACTATTCAATACATATTCTCCCATGGATAGCTTGATATTATGGCACTTTCTAGAGCAATTTATGGTTCCTCCACTTGCAACCATCACTTTACACTCTAGTGCTAGATATAGGAAGAAATTCAATTCCTTGGCTATCATACAATGAATAAAATTATGGGTACTTCCCGAATCAATCAACACTATTCCATTTTTCTTATTGATATGTCCTTCTATCTTGTAGTTTGAGGAATGGTAATTCCAGCCAATGCATTACAAGATATGGTCAGATTCATCTATTCTTTCTCTAGGGTTTGTTCCTAGTGTATATCTTCTTCTTTTGACTTGTCTTGTTCCTTTTCTTCCTCCTCTTCATAATCTATGTAAAATAATTTCTTCTCAACACACTTACGACCTTTAGTGTATTTTCTATCATATAACTGTAACAAAGCCCGTTTGATATTTTTTCTTCCCATTGTTGTGGTGTCAATCTTGTAGGTTGTGGAAGGCTAGGGGAAACAAAAGTTCCATATTTATAGTTGTGAGTGGTAGGCTTCCTTGTTACCATAATTTTTCTTTCCATATTTCTTGCCAACCTCAATGCCTTCTCCAATGAATCAAGTTCCCAAAGGCGAACCTCATGTTGGATGTTATCCTTTAAATTCCCTATGAACACATCAATCCTATGCTCCTATAGAATATCTTTTACCCTTATATTCAATTTTTGGAAGTCTTCAATGTGCTCCATAATTGAACCCTTTTGTTTGAGATTTATCAATTAGGTAAAAAAGGTGTTTCTTTTCGTATCCTCATAATGTGTTATCATTTCTTTCGTAAAAATTTCCCAAGTGACAATTTGTTTACGAGAGAAAAGCCATCGATAATACAAACTGATTTGGTTCCAAATATAAAGTTGTAATGCATATCTTTTGTGTGTTTTGCACATTATAGAGATCGAAATATTGCTCCATCTATAGTATCCATGTTACAGGATCCTTGCCATCAAACTTCCTCATATCAATCTTTGGAACATGGTGGTCCTTCAATCCAACATTGGAGTCTATGAAATCATGATTAACATTTATTTTCTTCTCATAATGAGTTTCCTTTACTACCCTTTCACCATTCGTAAACATTTCTTGTAGCAACTTTGTCAAATCTGTCTTCAAATCTTCCATTTTTCCTTCCATATTAGCTTCCATGTCATTCATCTTAGCTTCCATGTCTTTCTTTAAACCATCCATCTTAGCTTCCATGCCTTTCTTTAAACCATTTGTCTTCTCTTCCATGCCATCCATCTTAGCTTCCATGCCTTTATTTAAACCATCCATCTTAGCTTATGTTACTTTTTGTGAGAGTGAATTTTGTTGCACTTGGTCTCGTAATTTTGATATATCATGTTGCATTTCTTCCTCTTCTTCATGAGTCATGCTAGAGATTTCAGGTTGCTTAGTAGGTGTTTCAATTTTATTTCTTCGGGGCATCAATTTTCGATAATTATGCTTCACTATGCCCTTTGAATTCCTTCAAACTAATTTTTCAAACCAAACTTATGCAAAATTTAAAAAAAAAACTACACACTTTTTTTCACTTTATAGGAGCTCGATATTGAATCTAATGTATCTCTAAAATTTCAGATCTCCAAGGTCTTAAATTGAAAAATGTGGTAGTGCTCTGAGTCCTCTTTCCAATTCCACTAGTCTGATCGAAATTGGATTCTCCAAGAAATAGTTATGCCCAATATCCCAAGATGACCTAATTATACACCTTTTCAATAGAGCTAACTTTTACTAAGTACCACATGTCATTTCTTCAACCTTCGGACCTGAAAATGATATAGCAAAAACTACAGTCTATCATATTCCTATAACTTCTTATGAAATTTAAATCCGATACTCAGAGTGAATGTTATGAAGATTTTCCCAAAGTCACATGTTTGGGATGTAATTCGGGAGCCTGCAAAAACATAACTTCCTTAGATCATATCCCCGAAAATATACCAATACAAGATTTGAAATTTAGACCCGAGTATAATCAAGATCTTAGCTAAAATGGGTTTTCTTTGTAGCTTCTAAAACATCACATAAAAAGCATTATAACACAAATTCCATGATGACTTGTTTGGAGTAGCGAAACCCTAGAATCCAAAACATTGATACCAAATGTTATGAACCAGCTCAGAAAAAGATAGAAAAGATAGATCAAGGACTTCAAAATCAGCCTCTTTGAGGGGGAAACCTCCTTTACATTACACAAATGAAAAATTCTTGGATGATACAAATGACTAAACCTCCTTTCTATATATAGGAGTCTAAGGGGT
>APFE030745494.1:14111-85431 GCA_000404065.3 Pinus taeda
ATCAAAGCCGACATAACAATAATAATATAAGGGCACAACAATAACAATAGTGGGCTTCTATGGGGCACACTAATAACAATATGGGGAAAATAGGGGCACAATAATAACAATAAGGAATACAATGACAAGGGGGGGTCACTAGTATTATAGGGACCTAACAAATAATTACAACCGAATATATATAAGGATGTGTCACTTTCTGGGGTGTTCACTGAAGAACATGTTATTGTTAGAACCCATCAATTAGAGCTCATTTATTCCCATTCTGGTGTCCTCTATAATAATTTTCCTAATGTTACTAGATCAAAAATTGATCTTTCCAAGCCAAAACTGGGCCCCCATGCTGACTGAGTTATGGGATTGATTGATAGTAATACGACTATTTTGTTGAATCAATCAAAACAGTTGTCATTACAATTTGCCTCTGCAACACAAACTATGTTGTCAGTGTCCGCTCCTTCTCAATCTTTAGCGATTAATGTTGTCCAGCCCTCAAATACCAAAGGAAATCAACAATCTAATGGGAATAATAAAGGACGTGGGAAGAACAAAGATAAGTGAGGGAAGGGAAATGCTAATAAACCCAGTGATGACACTAGTGAGAGAAAAAAGGAATCTAAAAAGAAGGTTAAGTTCCCATGAAATTTATGCAATGGGCATCATCTTACCCATATTTTCCCAAAGATTTAGGACACTCAACGCTTGTTAGCTTAACAAGGTTCTTCTAGTTCCCAGGTTGTTCTTACTAACCCTTTCCCCAAGGGCAACAATTACGTGCTAGTGTGAATACTAGTACTAGAACCCCTAGAGGGGGAAACCAGGATGGGGAATCTACATCGAATGTATATATGGTTAAGTATCATGTTAATATTTCAACTAAAGCTCATGATTATGGAGAGCCGGAACATTCTAAGGCTAGAACTACTTCTGATATTCCATAACGTCTTCATACAGAGAGGCCCATAGTTGAGTGTATACCTCGGATGCCGAAAGGCCCCAACAAATAGTTGATTTATAATCCCAATGTTAGGGTTTCTTAGAATTATTACATTGTTGAAGATTTGGCTGAGAGCCCTTGTGCTATGTCAACATTAGAGGTACTCCAATCATATCCTACATAGAGGAGTTCTTTTCTCACTGCGATCAAAGCAGTTGACTTGAAAAACTCTCTGGGAATTACATTTGATATGTAAAATGTTAAAATGAGACTCCCTCATCATATGGATTTTCATATTAAATCTACGTATTGTAAGAAGAACATCTTTTGAACCATAGTTTAAGAAGGGGCTTCCACATGCATCATATCTATATCATGTTGGAAAGCTATCGGGTCCCCTAAATTTGTTCCCTATCCTACTCTCTTCACTGCATTCGATGGTCATTCTCATAGGTCTGATGGGATTCTACCTACCTTCCTTATTTATGTAGGGGGAAAGGCAAATAACGTGGATGTAGAGATAGTTGATGTTAATCTCGATTATAATCTTTTGTTGGGTCAGAATTGGGTTTATGTAATGGATGCCATTTTGCCATCTTTATTCTACATCCTATGCTTTCCTCATAAAGGGATAATTGTTACAATTGATCAGTTAGCCTATTTTCCCAATGACCTAATGCATCCACTGACTCCATTGTCCCCTTGGTGAAGAATACCAAGTAGCCTATTGAGAGTTTAGGAGTTGGAATTTATTCTTCTTTGATGGGTACTTTTGATCTTCCATTACCTATTGCTCATGTCAATACCATTTCATCCTCCAGGATCGTTCCTCAGCAATGTTATTTTAGAACTCATTACTTTTCATATCCTTGGAACTTTCACCCTCTTACTACCACACTAGAAGAAGGTAAAGTGGGTGGAATGTCTTATCCAATATCTACAGAGGAAATTGCGTATCAATCTGTTGTTAATTCTGCAAATTTTGATCATTTCCCTCTCCCATTAGATGATGTGGATGATGATGTGGCACCGGTGTAGACATTTGATTCCACTTTGGCTATGGATTTCCTTGATATTATTTTACCATCTGAAGAGGAAATTATAGAAGCAATGACTCGTGTAGAAATACCATGGGATGATTTGCATCATCGGTCTTATTTTCTCCCTGATTTGCGGGAAGTTGAATCAAATTTGTCTAGTCCTCTCTCTAGTGGAAGTGTTCATAAAATTTTAACCCTTTGGCCCCATCACATTTTTTTTCCAAATCATTTCCAGATGAACATATTTTTCTTATATATTCACAAGATCCTTGGTAGGGAGACATCATTCTATATCTCCAAACTTCGAAGTTTCCTCAGTCTTTCTTTAAGGATGAACACTGAAAATTACATCACTTGGCTAAGAATTATCTAATTATTGGTGATAATTTATACCATCATGAGATTGATTCAATCCTTAGATTTTTTTTAACCTTAGAAGAATCTTATTCAATTTTGAATGGCTTCCACAATGGATCCTGTGGAGGTAATCTATCTGGGCTTGCTATAACCCAAAAAATCTTGCGTGCACGGTATTTTTGGCCTTCGATTTGTAAATATTGTATTGAGGCGGTCAAAAAAATCAATCCTTTTCAAGTTTATATTTGAAAAATGTGCGCTCATCCAACTCTGCCTTTTCCTGGTATCATTGTCGATCTGTTTACTAAGTGGGGTATTTATTTTACTACTTGTAACCCAATTTCGGCTAAGGGCCACAAGAAAATTATTGTAGCAGTACACTACCTCACGAAGTGGGTCATAGCTATGCCTAATTTTAATAAGTATGGTGAGACAACAACACTTTTCCTATTCAATCAATTCTTTTCATTCTTTGGCGTTCCTAAAGAGATTGTCAGTGATTATGGTAGTTACTTTTAGAATATGATGATGTCTGAGTTGGCTTCGAAGTTGAGATTTCAGAAGGAGCATTTGTCTCCTTATTATCCTCAAGCTAATGGAAAGGTTGAATCCATAAATAAATCCCTTAAGTCTATCCTTCAAAGGAAGATTAATCAAGATAAGTCCAACTGCAACATCATGCTATATCCTGCGGTATGGGAATACCGAATGTATGTTAAGATTGCTATGGGTTTCACTCCTTTTCAATTGGTTTATGGTTTGGAATCGATATTTCCTATAGAATGTGATATTCCATCTCTTAAGTTATCAATACACATTCTTCTAGAAACCTTAAGTCTTGAAGAGAACCTTATTCATTTGGAACATCTTGATGAGAAGTATTGGGATGCCACCCCAATGAATGAAGCCCATAAGAAAAGAGTCAAAGCTCAACATGACAAGTTGATACGGCCTAGGGTTTACTCTGAAGGTGACCTTGTCTTGGTTTATGACCAAGATAAAGACACCTTGGTGGTAGGAAAGTTCAAACCTATGTGGTATGGTCCTTTCATCGTTAAAAGGGTATTAAGGAAGGGTGCTTATGAATTGGTTGGTTATCAAAGAAATTAGTTGTCGGAGCCAAGAAATGGGCTTTATCTCAATAAGTATTATGCCTGGGAACTTTCCTAGCATTTGATTTATTTTGTAAATATTGTACATAGTTTTAGTTCTTGTTTATAGGTGTCATGGTGATGATGATGTTTTCAATCTACTTTTGTAGGATTCGATGGATGATTCTTTGTAATTATGATTCACGGATGGTGCTACTAGACATACTAAGAATTTAGCTTCCTTCGCTTGGGTAATACATTATCCATCTGGTCAGTTGTTGGTCGCAAGAGGCATATGAATCGTTCATGCTTCTAATAATATGATTGAGTACAATTTCGTTATTAAGTTACTATGTGAAGCAATATATAATGATATTGAAGCAACAATGGTTTATTTGGATTCACAACTGGTTGTGTCTCAATTCAATAATATTTCTCATGTAAGTGATCCTTTATTACATTGTCAATTTATAAGAGTGAGATTATTGCAAAGATAATTCACTTTTATTACTTTCATTCACATTCCACGATTATATAATACATTTTCTAATTCTATAACTAACCAATCATTGGATTGGCATATTAATAATTCATCACATTAAATCAAAATATCAAAAAATCATTTGTGTATATGATCAAATCATCACGAAATCTTTGTATATAGATAGATATAGTATGTCAAAATATTAAAAAATATGGGTCAACGTCGTACAAAATCAGGTCTTAAGCCCGATCATGTCCATATATCAAAAATATTAGTAATCGAAAATCTAAGTCTGTGGGCCCTACACTGAATGAGAATCCCGGTAGAAGACGATGACCTTCACCACTCGTCGAAAGATTCGCACCCACTCTCATGGTACTCCAACCACTCATCTTTGTACAGCTTGAGGGAGATCCTCTACCACTGCCATTGGAACCTGGTGAGTCAAACTCTCCAAGTTTACTCTGAAAAATATGGAGCCCTTTCTCATACTCAACTATTTATCTCTCCATGTCTCTGTTGCAAAGCCTATGCCTTGGTAGACCCTCAAGTATCACTGGTCTAATATTTGTTTCATGATTATTTAATCTTGTAAGTGTTTTGTTTCATGAAAAAATATTTTGAATTTCTTAAGATTATATTCAAAAATACAAAAAAACAAATATGCTAAAAAATTAAAGCTTCCCAATGTTTCCCCATGCAACTCCTTCTAGAAGTATTAGCTCTATGTTTTCTCAAAAGTATAATCGTGCATAAGGGTAATCCTCTATGGCCATGACTTTTTGCTCCCACTAGTGGAAGAACTCGTCATCATGAGTGACTTTGCCTTCACTAAGTCACTTGATTAGATCTACTCATCTAACCATCCTATTATCTCTAGGACTGTTGATGGCAGTAACTACTCTGGGTCGTAGCGCCGAAACCTGTTCAAATAAAAATGAGCAGAGGATGGTGCCACAGCTGAAATTATTTGTCTTCCCCCATCTTATTAATGTTAATTATTTTTTCATATTGGTTAAGGTCATTGTGCACCAGCCATATACTACTTGTTTTAGGAATTCTATTGCCAGAAACATATATGGTCATGAAGCCTGATGTATTGAAGTTGAACCTGCGATCTTGGCAATAGTAAAAAGAATTATCTTAATGGGCAGGCTTTTGGTTTCTTTTATCAAGACTTGTGATATGACCTTGTTAGTATCCAGTGTGTAGTACACAACAATATAATTAACAATATTGGGGCCTCCACGGGGCTTCCCTTTCATATCTACTGCTTCTCCTCTCCGAGAAAGTTTAGTTATGAAGTAGATATCTTCTACTTCGATCCATAAAGACATGTAATCTATAATAAATTGTTCCTTCTCTGGGTCCGAGTAATGAATCAACATTTCCAATAATCGAGTCTGAGTTCCCATGTTTGGCATCATGAATAATTTGAGAAATACGTAAATTTTCAATCCATCCAATGATTCTTGATCATCTAATGCCTCATTATCAAAATCAATGTGCTCTCTCTCCCTCCAAATGATCAACATCCTAAAAAATGAGGGATTTCATCCATTATAAATTTGGTCTTTCAATATTACTCTGCACGTATGCGATTTTTATAAGTGATATTCATGTACATACGCAACTTTCCCTTAGTAAAATCGTGTATAGGGATTTTTATATGTGGGTTTCAAACCCCCAACCCACGTACACACAAAGTGGTTTTTTAAATCAAAAAATCTCTCAAAAATTTGATTTAATCTACTAAATTGTTTATCAAATGGATAAGATTAAGGTTATGAATTACTTGGAGTTCATGTTTGCTGGATTCATTGGTGGATTTTACTGGATCGGCTTGCCCAAATTTTCTCCAAGAGCCCTCTCCTCAACACTTGGATGGTAAAAATGAAATGGGGTGAGTTTAAAAATTATTTTTATAGCCAAATTTTAAAAACCCACTTTCCTAGAGTTCATTTTAAACTTCATTATTTTCTTTTATGAAATTTTGACCTTTGATTGAAGTGTTGGGGAAGGATCTTCTTAGGGTGATGAAAACATTTTATGACTTAGTCATATTTTTATGCCATTTCGACTCCATGATCATTGACCTAGTGTGGCAGGTTTAATTTTCTAAACTAGAATATAGGTTAAGACATATCACTTTCTCGTTGCATTATGCATCTTGAACTCATACTGTTATATTTAGCCATAGGTTTGAACCCATTATGTTGCCATTCGTTAACCCCTCTCACTCGCTGACTTGTAAAATGGTAACATAGCAGTAGAGTCATTCCTTTCATGCACTACCTAGTTAGATCCTCGCTAGCATATGTTGCCCATGTTGCGAGTATTTTGTAGGCTCAGGAGTCCTCTTTAGTTACACCATGAATTTACGTTGAAACCTCATTCTTCTTCTTCTTCGCTATTTTCTAGCCTTATACGCTAGAGGCTCCCATGTGTTAAGTTGTACTATTGCATTTCATTTTGACCACTTGTATCCCTTTTTGCCATAAGTCAGCTTCATTTGGACTTGTGTATAAGCCATTTTTAACCATGAACTTTTTGCAAGATCATACCATGCATTCATAAGCCTTTGTGACTTGACACCCATTTTTCCGTGGAGAGAACATCCCCTGAGTTTCAATGACGAGCATTCACCACCTTACATTGAGCATAGAATTGTTCCATGTTAACATTATGATGCATGTGTTGTCCTTGATGGAAACTCACTTGTAACAGAACAAGTATATGGTAACTAGATGAATCCACAGGTCAGTTAAGAGGTGATAGAGTGATGGAATAGAATAACAGAATGATGGGACAAAGGTTTACAAATCATAATCAAAAGTTTGATAAAGGTGAATATTTGAAGATCTATACGCGGGTTCATCAAGGCCAAGTTGCATATACAAGAAGGTACAAAGAAGTAAAGTCACGTACATGTTGGCACACTAATTTAAAAATACGAAGGGTCCTTACCATGGTATTAGCCCACAATATTGAGCACAGTAACGGTTACTTGATCCCGTCCAAGATTACCACCGAAACTAGTGTATTTTTTACTCATGGTATTGAATAAGGCGATAACTATATAATGAGGTGAAGATAAAAGTACTAAGTGTGCATGTGAAAGGGTTTTTTTGATCAATACTTCAATCTAAAGTATATTTTCATTGTAAGAGCCATAGTTGACACATAGATCTGAAATAATTATGCACTAATGAATACAATAATCGATTAGGATCATGAGACCTGAAATAACTTTCCATTTTATGATCTGCTCATGGATTGACTAGATCTAAGTATTTACGTGTGTTTTTATCTCTAAATATTATGATCTGGGTCTTTCTGAAGTTCTCAAGAGCTATGCAATTTTAGGTCAAAATTTGCAGATCTATACACAGGTTGGTCTCGGTGAAGTCACGTATACACTTGAGTTCATTTATTCAAAGTCGTGTACATAAAGGAAGGGTTTATGTTCATAAATGACTGCTCAACCTTATCAGTGTTGTTGTATCTCTATTGTCTATCAATGATGTCCTCATGTTGATCTTGGTTGAGTGATAATGTCTGAAGTAGAACTGATTGAATGATGAAGTTGAATTTGGTTACATGTTGATTGGTTGAAAATATTATTGATGTTGCTAACTGTATGAGGGTTCTATAAGCTAACAGAATAGTTTAGAAATAAATCTAGTCAACTCTGTTTGATTCAGAATTACAAGTTTTTAGTATATTGAGATTTGTATGCATGTTTCTCTATAAAAAAGTGCATATACACACGGGTTTCCTTAAGTGAAGTAGCATATACATGTTGGCATATGAATGATAAGGGTTGCAGTTGATTCTGTGTGTTGTTGCAATATTCTGAGTTCAATTTTGTGTTCTGGTTACAATTATGTCACTATTTTATTTGAATTAAGTTGGTGTTTTCTTCAGTTGATCTACAAGTTGTTATGTATTAAAGCAAGTGGATCCAGTGTGAAAATTTATGAAACATAGTCCACGGATGTTGTTGAGGGTTGGAGCCTTCAGTAAGGAAGTCAAAACTTCCTGCTAGTAGTAGCTATTATCAGATCAAGGGGTTGGAGCTCCCTTTCAGTAGAAGATGGAGAACGAGTGAAGGTTGTAGCCTTCAGTAGGTGGGTGTTTGAGTACTGGCATGAGTTTGCACCTGTACAAGAATGTAATAAGTTTTTAATATTAATAAGTTTGAAGACTGAGATGAAAAAAACAATGGTTTTCTACCACAGTTGGTTTCCACCTTAAATCCTAGTGTTCATGTGTGTTTCTGATGTGTGATACTTTATTTTCTTCTTAATGCACCTGCTTAATGCTTATCAAATGCTTGATAAATTTCTTACATTTTGGTTTAAGTTTAACAGATAAATAATTAGCTATTTTACAAGTTTACTAAGCATATGCTAGTTTCTTTTACAATAGTCGTATACATATGTTAGTTGGGTTCAATAAAGTTGCGTACATGTTTCAGAAAAGAAATTATTATTGTGAGTTTTTAAAATACTGATTCACCCCCCTCGGTATTTTTACCAACAATCAGTATCAGAGCAAGTCTTTCAAAAGAAGCATGATCACTTGAAGGAAGATCTCCCAAGATGAGAAATCAAGATGGAACAACATCTATCATACCACTACTCTTCAATGGAAATAATTTAATATATTGGAAGACAAGACCCAGATCCTATCTTCAATCCCTTGGAGAAAATGTTTGGGCAATTGTTGAAGGAGGTTACTAATATCTAGCCGCAATTCCCACAGATGTAGTAGAAAATAAGACGTATGACACCAATGCCAAAGTTGTCAATGCATTATTGGGAAGTCTGACAGAATGAGAATTTGTAAAAGTTGTGTAGTTAAACAAAGCAAAATAAATATGGGACAAAATAATTCAAAGCTATGAAGGCGATATCAAGGTAAAAAGTGCCAAACTCCAGACTCTTAGAATTCAATATGGAACTCTCAGAATGCATAATGATGAAAGTATTGCTAGTTTCTTTCTACGTATAGATGAGATTGTAAATCACATGAAAAAACTAGGTGAATAAATAAAGGACACCACTTTGGTATAGAAAATCTTAAGATCTCTAACTCCTAAGTTCAAGTCAAAAGTGTCTGCCATTGAAGAGAAGGAGGATATGCAAACTTTGACTATTGTTCAACTTCATGAGATCCTGACTGCTTTTGAAATGAAGAAAGGAGGTCCCTCAGAAGTTAGACAAGCCACATTTTAAGCATATGCAAAAGGAAAAGAAAAGGAAGAACAAAAGGAATCAGGATATATATAAGAATAATATGAGGTGAAATTTGTAAAGAAACTTCAACTAGGCACCAAAACGTTCAGAGATAAGCTTCCCTTCAAAAAAATTTCTTGTGGTAGAGTTCGTCATTATGCTACTAAATGTCCTCATAAAGACAACCATGACAAAGGGAAGGATACTGCAAAAGGTAATAGGAGATGGTTTGAAAATAGAATAAGTTATTATACTCATGAAGATCGTGATGGATTGTCAAATAGTGAAGAAGGAGAATCTGATAAAGATCTTAAATTACTCATGGCTTTTGAGAAAAATAATAATGAGTCTCATCATAAATTTGTGGATAATTTAGAGGAAAAATATTTCTTTGAAGAAATTACTCAACTTAAAATTTGCTTGGAAGAAAAGAAAATAGCCATAGATACATTGAAGTATCAACTCATAGAAAAGGAAAAGCATAATGAGAAGTTAGAATGTAAAGTGGTAAGTCTAAGAAAGGAACTTGAGAAAATAAAAACTTTGAATCTTAGATTTGCTAAAGGATCTAAAAACTTAGATGAAATTATCAAGGTACAATGCTCTCCTCTTATGAAGATAGGTCTTGGATACACTCGAGAACATCTCAAACAGAAAAGTCTTCAACCACCACCGGAAGCTATTTAAATGCAGCAAAAACCACTCAGCAAAGCTTCAGCCCTCAACAAAAGGATAAAGGAATTCCACAGGTAAATCATGTTCACTCTAATCCAAGGATGAACAATAACATAAGAACCAATGGAAAGGTAAACAACACTAGAATATTTTATGATCACAAAAACTTCTTCTTTAATGGACAATGTTTCTCATCTCATAATTTTGGTCATAATGCTGCTAAATGTGTTGAATACAAAACCATCATGACTAGAGAAGCAAGAAAACAAAGGAATGAGACAAGACTCAAGAAGAACACTTATAATAACTTCTGACCTCTTAAAGATGAAATTGAATGCTCATTTTGAAATGACTTTGGACATGAAGAATCTGAATGCAGGAGCAAATTACAGCCAACATCTCAAAAGGAGCAAATATCAACAAATTCTAAGGTGTGGAAAAATAAGGAGTTACTGTCTGAAAGCTGTGGCATAACATTGTTTGGAGAAGGTCAATAAAATCAATTGTACATTGATAGTGGATGCTCAAAACACATGACATGTGATAAAGATAAACTTATTTCATACAATGATTTAGAGAAAGAAAAGAATGTCACTTTTGGAAATGACTCACCTGGTGTCATTAAGGGTAAAGGTTCTGTTTTTCTAAAAGAAAACGTTAAAGTTGGTAACGTTATGTATGTTTATGGATTAAAGCATAACTTTTTAATTGTTAGCCAAATGTGTGACCAAGGAAATGAGGTGTTATTCTGATCAAAAGAATGTGTGGTTCGTGAACTTGACATAGGAAAGACCATAATAAAAGGAACAAGAACCCCGAGCAATCTATATATATTGAAAGGTGGCCAAGAAAAATGCTACCTAGGCAAGACAGAGGAAAATTTTTTATGGCACAAAAGGTTGGGACATCTAATCTTCTCTCAAATAAGCAAATCAAGCAGGCTCAAAGTTGTTCGTGATCTACCCAGCATCACCCTACCGTAAAGTACCATATGTAAGTCATGTCAATTCAGTAAGCAAACCAAAGTTCAACTCAATGCCAAAGAAGAATCAACAAGTAATCCTCTTGAACTTATACATACTGATTTGTGTGGACCAGTATGGAAAAAGTCAGTTTGTGGAGAACAATATTATTCATTGATGACTTTTCTAGAATGTGTTGGATCATTTATTGAAACACAAAGATGAAGCATTTGATAAATTTAAAGTATTCAATGCATTAGTTGAAATGAATTAGATCTAAAAATCAAATGTCTTATATTTGACCAAGGAGAAGAATACATATAATATGAATTCTTTGATTTATATGAACAACATGGCATAAAAGACAATTTCTTGTAGTTGGAACTCCTCAACAGAATGACATGGTAGAAAGAACGAATGGAATTGTTCAACAAATGACTCATGCTATGTTTGATGAGTCTAGAAATCCTAACATCTTCTAGTGTGAAGTTGCACATACCGTAGTAAATATTCTCAACAAGTCTCATGTTCGTGTGAATAGTGATAAAACTTCATATGAAATTTGGTATGGTAAGCCTCCCAGTGTAAAGCATTTTAGAGTTTTTGGAAGTAAATGTTTCATAAAAAATAATGATGAAAAACTTGGTAAGTTTGAATCTAGGGCAGATGAAGGAATACTTCTTGGTTACTCATCTACAATCAAACGATACAAATGTTACAACAAGAGACTTAGGAAACTTGTTGAATGCATTGATGTTGTGATTGATGAAGCATGCACAAATCCCAAAATGCTAACATCAACAAAAGAGGATGATGACGATGAATGATTTCTCACATCAAATCGCAATGATATAGAAGAAGAAACTAATGAAGAAACAAAATAAGTCACATCAGACAAAGAAAAGGCTCCATCCAGCTATGTTCAAAAGAATAATCCAGAAACTTAAATTCTAGAAGAAAAGGAATCTAGGGTACAAACAAGAAGAACCCTTGTAGGATCTCCTAGTTATCTAGCTTTATTATCCACCATTGAACCAAAAAATGTAAATCAAGCTAGTAAAGATGAACGTTGGGTTAAGGCCATGGATGAAGAACTTGATCAAATTGAAAGGAATGATACTTGGGAATCAGTTCCAAGGCCCCATGATAAAAATGGTATTGGGACAAAATGAATATTCAAAAATAAGTTGAATGAAAATGGAGAGGTCATTAGGAACAAAGCTAGACTTGTTTGTAAAGGTTATGCTCAAGAAGAAGGTATATACTTTGAAGAAACATTTGCACCAGTATCTAGAATTGAAGCCATAAGAATGTTTCTTGTACTTTCAAGTTTTTGACATTTCAAAGTTTATCAAATGGATGTAAAATATGCTTTCCTTAATGGAGATATAGAAGAAGTATATATTGAACAACCAAAAGGATTCATTTTGGGGAATAATGGAAACCTTGTATGAAAACTCAAAAATGATTTATATGGGCTAAAACAAGTTCCACTGGCATGGTATTATCATCTTGACAAACATCTTCAACAATAAGGTTTCACAAAAGGATCTGCAAACAACAACTTGCACAAAAAAATGAGGATGATAAACTACTAATTATTGTTGTTTATGTTGATGATATCATATTTGGTAGTAATGAAGAATCTATGAGTCAAAACTTTGCTTTTGTTATGCAACAAGAATTTGAAATGTCTTTACTTGGGCAACTAACCTATTTTCTTGGTGTTGGGAATGACAAGCAAAAGATGGCATATTTCTCTCACAAACAAAATATCTTAAGAAGATTCTGAACAAGTATGGGGTGGAATATTGCAAACCTGTATGTACTCCCACGATGACAAGATGTAGCCTCAGTTCTAATGATGATTCTCCTGTAGTAAACCAGCCAAAGTACAGGTCTATGATTAGAAGTCTACTTTATCTAACAGGTACCAGACCAAATATCATGCATGTAGTTGGGATTGTTGGACATTTCCAAGACAATCCAAAGGAATCACATATTCAGGCAGTAAAGAGAATATTCAAATATCTCCAAGGAAACCAAGACTTTGGTCTATGGTATCCTAAATATGCAAATCTTACCCTTCATGCATACACATATGCAGCTTGGGCTGGAAATGTTGATGAACGGAAAAGAACTAGTGGAGGTGCATTTTACATGGGGCCCCGACTGGTATCTTGGTTCAACAAGAAACAAAGTTCCATTGCCTTATCTACATTGGAATTAGAATATGTGGTTGTTGTATCTTGTTGCACACAACTTCTCTGGATGATGCAAACTTTAGAAGGTATAAAAATAAAATTCTCTCCACCCATCTCCATCCTATGTGATAATACATGTGCTCTTAGTATTTCAAAAAATCTTGTTATGCACCCCAAGACCAAGCATATTACGATTAAGTATCACTTTCTACGAGAACAAGTGCTTGAGAAAAAGGTCAAATTGGAGTATGTTCCCTCCAAAGAAAAAGTTGTTGATATATTTACTAAACCTCTTGCTAGAGAAGCATTTGAATATCTCAGATAGAAACTAGAAGTTGTCTCTGCCTCATTTTTCTATTAATCTGGTATGCTCAGTCTATAGGTGAAAATCTAGAAGGTTGCTTTCTATACGTGGGTTTCATGAAGTATAGTTGCAAATATACGCGAGTTTATTTGTAGACAGTCGCGTATGTTTTTATCTGATAGAAAAATAGTGGAACAGACTCAAAATCAGCCTTTGACATGCCACTGGAAGCTATGATTTTATTTTTCTTGGTTTGGTGTTGATGGGTACAGTTTGCTGATATGGTATCGAGTTATATTTTTCTCATTGATATTTATTTGATTGATGAAGATTCTTTGGTGAATGAATTGTTGACAATGAACAGGTAGCACAGGTTCAGGGGGAGCATTAGCCTTGCATAATATAATGAATTGTTCCCATTATGGTTGCTGAATTATGCTACTATTAAGATATTTTGGTCTGGGTTATTAATGACATATCTATCATTTGATGTAAAGGTCATGTGGAGACCTATAATGTAATAATTGTCATATTCGGTCATGTATGGACTTTTGAGGTCATGTCAAATATGTCATCGTACTTGGTTGGGTGGTTGAGTCAAATATGTATCCCCACTTGGTTGGGTGATTGATGTAAGTATGAGTCCTTGGTGATATGACGGTCATACTCAGTTGAGTTATAGAGTCATGTTCTTCATTTGAAAATCTTTCTGGAGATTCAGCATATTCTCAGGGGGAGCATGGACAGTATAGTGCAAATAAAATCCAAAGGGGGAGCTTTGGTCTGCCCTTTTCCCTTGATGTCAAAGGGGGAGAGTATATTCGTGTTTTAATAATGGTTATTTGATGTATCTAACAGGTTTCTACAGGTAGAGGTGATCAAAGCTAACATGTTTTCCATCAAGTCCAAAGGGGGAGATTGTTGGAATTATGATGCATGTGTTGTCCTTGATTACAACTCACTTGTAACAGAACAAGTATATTGTAACTAGATGAATCCACATGTCAGTTCATAGGTGACAGAGTGATGGAACATAATAACAGAATGATGGGGCAAAGGTTTATAGATCAAAATTAGTAGTTTGATAAAGGTTAATATTTGAAGATCTATACGCGAGTTTGTTAAGGCCAAGTCGCATATATACGCAGGTAGAAATAAGAAAAGTCACGTACATGTTGGCACACTAATTTAAGAATACTAAGGGTCCTTACCATGATATTATCCCACAATATTGAGCGCAGTAACAGTTACTTGATCTCGTCCAAGACTACCACCAACACTAGTGTAGTTTTGACTCATGGTATTGGCAAAGGCTCTAACTATATAAGGAAGTGCAGATCAAAGTGCTAAGTGTACATGTGAAAGGGGTTCTTGATGAATACTTCAATCTAAAGTATATTTGCATTGTAAGGGCCATAGTTGACACATAGATATGAAATAATTATGCACCAATGAATACAATGATGGATCAGGGTCATGAGACCTGAAATGACTTTCCATTGTATGATTTTCTCATGGATTGACTAGATCTAAGTATTGACGCATGTTTTTGTCTCTAAATATTATGATCTGGGTCTTTCTGAAGTTCTCAAGAGTTGAGCAATTTTAGGTCAAAATTTGCATTATGTAGGTTGGTCTCAGTGAAGTCACGTATACACGCGGGTTCATTTCTTCAAAGTCGCATACATAAAGGAAGGGTTTATGTTCATAAATGACTGATCAACTTGATCAGTGTTGTTGTATCTCTATTGTTTGTCGATGACATCCTCATGTTGATCTGGGTTGAGTGATAATGTCTGAAGTAGAATTGATTTAATGATGAAGTTGAATTTGGTTACATGTTGATTGGTTGAAAATATTATTGATGATGTTAACTGTATGAGGGTTCTGTAAGCTAACAGAATATTTTAGAATAACTCTGGTCAACTCTGTCTGATTTAAAATTACAAGTTTTTAGTATATTGAGATTTCTATGCATGTTTCTCTACAGGAAAGTGCGTATACACACGGGTTGCCTTAAGTGAAGTAGTGTATACATGTTTGCATATAAATGATCAGGGTTGAAGTTTATTTTGTGTGTTGTTACAGTATTTTGAGTTCAATTTTGTGTTATGGTTACAGTGATCTCACTGTTCTATTTGAATTAAGTTGGTGTTTTCTTCAGTTGATCTGCAAGATGTGATGTATTAAAGCAAGTGGATCCAGTGTGAAAATTTATGAAACGTGGTCCACAGATGTTACTGAGGGTTGGAGCTTTCAATGAGGAAGTCGAAGCTTCCTGCTAGTAGTAGCTAGTAATCTAATCAAGGGGCTGGAGCTTCCTTCGAGTAGGATATGGAGAACAAGTGAAGGTTGTGGCCTTCAGCAGGTGGGTGCCTGCATACTAGCATGAGTCTACAACAGTACAAGAATGTAAGAAGTTTTTGATATTGAAAAGTTTGAAGACTTGTATGACAACATCAGTGCTTTTCTCCCACATTGGGATTCCACCTTAAATCCTGATGTTCATGTGTATTTTTAATGTGTGATAATTTATTTTTTTCTTACTACACCTGCTTACTACTTATCAAATGCCTGATAAATCTCTTACATTCTGGTTTAAGTTTAACAGATAAAGAATTAGTTGTTTTACAAGTTTACTAAGCGTAATGCTTGTTTATTTTATAACAGTCATGTACATATGTGATTTAGGTTCAGTAAAGTTGTGTACATGTTTCAGAAAAGAAAATTATTATTATGAGTTTTTAAAATATTGATTCACCCCTGCCCCCTCAGTATTTTTCCAAACATTCCAGTCGTAGGAACTAGTGTACTTTCCCTTGACATATTCTCTCAATTGTACTATAGCCATTCTTTTATTCTTTGTCAATCTTTAAATATGAAAAAGACAAAAAAATCAAATATTCCAAAAAAAGAGTGGGAATAGGAGAATTTCTTCATTATTTGGTGGCTGCAAAAGTCAAACATGCCACCCTTGAACAAAGAACTCAAAATGGGTCTTTCCTAGATCAGGATGGGACTTATTTTGACTTTAGGGAAGCCATAACCTTGTTATTGAGTTAGTCCTCCTCCGGTTGGTTATCTCTTCCAATCATATGGAGAGTTTGTTAATGCCTCCTGCATTTCCAACTTATATAAAGTAATATTATGCTGCCATAAAGTCACATCAAGTCGTGCTTTTGTTCAAGGGAAGTAAACATGTTGTTGTCCATTTTGTGGTGTCTCTTGTTTCACTTCTATCAGCCATACTTGATCTATCAAGTTATTCTCAGTATCACATCAGCGACATGGTCCTTTGCTCGTGCTAGATAAGAAGGTCCCCGTTAACTTCTTACTGGCAGGTATTCTCTAATCGACTCCGACAAATTTCTCTGGGAGTAGACCTACAGTTGCACCCTGGCCCTATTTACAACATTGATAGGTGAGCTTGTGCCAAGTATCGATCAAGATTATGGGTCTTTGACTTAGTGGTTTCCCTTATTTTTGATGTCAACTTACATTATCACACATTGGGATTTGTGCAGTACCTTGGTTTCCATTTGACCCTATTCGTGGGTTTCTCGCCGCTCTGTCAAATTTCATTATTGGTTAGTTCAGAGGATTATTTTTGTGCACTAGCTACATCTTGTGTACACCAAAAATGTACTTCAAAATGGTTTCTTCATCTCTTTTTCATTTGATTTCTTCCAAATTATTGGCCTGTGGGTTACACTCATGCTGGTTGATGTGGGATGCCTTAATTCCTTCCTTCCAATGGATATTTTCCCATCGACTCCAACTCATTTCTCTGGGAATAAGGTATAGAGTCCTTTTTTAAGTACCTTAGGGTTTTCAGTCATCAATGACTGACTCCTTTGCTATCGACAATGAGAATACATCAATTTTTCCTGATTGGTAGATTATTTCAAGTGTTCGAATTCAACATATTTATTCACACTTGTTAGATTATATTGGGGTACCTTGAGAATCACTATCATTATTGGTGAGTTGTCTCACATTTATTAACGATATACATCAATGACTAATAATAAAATGATTTCTCATATGGTCGACTTCAGCTCATTTATTCCCATAGTGTAGAAATGTACCATCTACGATCGGTGAAGACTTTAGGTTGTGCTAATAGCTTCGTTCACTTGACAACTTCTTCAGTTTTATGCTAGTGACACCTTCCACCTTTATATGTTGTAGTCCTTCATAGAAGAATCTCATATGTTGGAACCCAAGTTTATGTAGTACCACTATTCCACCTATATGACTTGGTATTTTTACGAGGATTAGTTATGCAACATCATTGATCAGACGATCTTCTAGCATCATTGATAGGATATTCTTTTATATGTGATATTGAGACATAGCTCCATTGTGTTCCTTCACGACTATGATATGTTGATCCATTATGTATTATTCAAATCCTTCTATACACTTATGTATACATTATGGATCCACTTTATACTTGATCAGCAGACATTCTTTATTACTTCTAAGCATGGGTATGCCCACCTCAAACATGAATTTTCTTTCTGACTCCTTCCACACGTATTTGATGGGTTAGAATCCGGTGATTTCCTCCTAGGTTTTCAAATGAATCCTCTCTTTATATTAAATATATTTCAGCCATCATATACCCCTTCTAACCTCATATATTAGGGGGCATATGTTATAGCATCATTTAGTAATCTTGTAGACCTTATGCACTTTTATGGACTTGGGCAGCGCCTTTTCCAATATAGACTTGATATTATATTAAAAAACAATTTTTCAAAATACATACGCAATCCTGCCCACACTAAATCACATATGTACAGGGGTCCTATAACACTTCACTTGTGTATGCCTTTTAAAATATGGAAAAATAAAATAAAATGTTATTTTTCATGCAGGGTTTACGGGTTTTATTGAGATCCCACCTAGCGGAGCCCGTGGCCTAACTATAATAACCAATTTTAGGTGGTATATATAGATCCCTTGGGTAGGCCTAATTCATACAAGAAGAAATATATAGACATTATACCCATTTTTCTCCTAGATCAAGTCTATTTTTCCCTTGCCTCATATACTCCCAGTCTCTAGGAAACCTTGGTTTCCTTTGCAAAGATACTCATCATCCTTATATAGAATCTTCGTGTGCTTTTTAGAGAGGTTTTCTTTGTGGCTCAGGATGGATGGATCCGGAGGAAGGCTTTGTCTATTCCTTTGCCCTGGATCATGTTGTACCTTTCCCATACCTATTGTTGCTAGTACATAAAGAAACTAATGTCTTGTTCCTGATAGGTTATTGTCTCATGAATAATAGTTTATGTGATTATATATGATGACCTAACATATTTTTTATGTATTCACATTGAATTATTTATTATTTATATGATTCTGTGAATTGACTTGTGTGTCTGCTCGTTTTGGAGGAAGGAGAGAGTTTGGACCCTATGGGAACATCATCAAATGTAGGACCTTTGGGTATGTTTCCAAATCCATGTTTGGTAATTCATATGTTTGGCATTATTGTCTAATTTCTCTTCGTTGATTATCTTGTTAACCTCTATTGAGCCTTTCAACCTTAGCGTTAGGGAATTTTTCCCACCAACATGCAAGGATCCAGTAATATGGATACTATAGATGGAGCATTTATTTGATCTAAATAATGTGTCGAATGCACAAAGGGTACACATTGCATCTTTTTATTTAGAACAAAATCAATTTGTGTTGTATTGATGGCTTTGTTATCATAAATCAATTGTCACTTGGACAATTTTTGCAGAAGAATTGGTAGCACATTATGAGGATACAAAGAGAAATACCTTCTTTAGCCAAAAAATAAATCTCAAGC
Source organism: Pinus taeda (assembly GCA_000404065.3). Classification (NCBI taxonomy): domain Eukaryota; kingdom Viridiplantae; phylum Streptophyta; class Pinopsida; order Pinales; family Pinaceae; genus Pinus; species Pinus taeda. The sequence goes on from APFE030745494.1 coordinate 33,233, forward strand.
AAAAGGGTTCAATGGTGGAGAACATTGAGGACTTCCAAAGATTGAATATAAAGGCAAATGATATTCCAAAGGACCATATGATTAATGTCTTCATAATAATTTTAAAGGATAACATCCAACATGAGGTTCACCTTTGGGAACCTAATTCATTGGAGAAGGCATTCAAGGTGGAAAGAAAAGTTGAAATTTTTTTTACGACAATAAGGAAGTCTACCACTCAAAACTATATAGAGGGAAGTGTTGTTGCTTCTAGACTTCCACAACCTACAAGGTTGACACCACAATAATTAGAGGAGAAAAGAGAAAAAGGAATTTGTTATAGTTGTGATAAAAAATACACTAAAGGTCATAAGTGTGCTGAGAAGAAATTATTTTACATATATTGTGAAGAGGAGGAAGAAAAGGAACACAAAACATTAAAAGAATAAGATATACACCAAGAACCAACCGCAAAGAAAGAAGAAATGAATAAGACCATATCTTTTAATGCATTTGCGGGAATCACCACTCCTCAAACTCTCACGATAGATGGATATATCATGTAATAATGTTTATTGATTTAGGTAGTAACCATAATTTTATTCATTGTAAGAGAGCCAAGTAATTAAATTGCTTTGTATATCTAGCACCAGACTGTTAAGTGATGGTTGCAAATGGAGGAACTATATATTTCTCTTGAAAGTGCCAAAATATAGGGATAACCACGGGGGAATATGTATTGAATAACTAAATGTTTTCCATTCCAATGGGTGGTGATGATGATGTACTAGGAGTCCAATGGTTACACTCTTTGGGGACGACATCTTTTAAATTTCAAGAAATTTTCATCAATTTTTTTTGGGAAGGAAAGGAAATGGAACTAAGGGGTAATGCAGGGAAAACGGGGAAGATAATTATCACTAATGGCACCACAAAATTTTTCGAGAAAGAGAAATGGAATAATTGCACAATTGTTCTCACTAGAGGCTCAAACATCGAAATCATCTATTTCTCAATATCTCCAAAGTGTCTTGAACAATCATTCCAAGCTATTTGTGACTCCCAAAGGCCTCCCACCTATTCATGATTATGGCCATGCGGTTAATTTGATTCCAAGTAGTGTTTCTCCAAAAATTAGGCCTTACAGATGTCCATATGCCCAAAAGAGTGAATTTGAATGTAAGGTTGTAGAAATTCTAGAGGTTGGTATAATTCAACCTAGCCAATGTTCTTTCTATGCTCCGCTAGTATTGGTGCATAAGAAGGATGGATCATGGCGTATATGTCTAGATTATACAGAGCTTAACAAGCTAACTATTAAAGATAAATTTCCCATTCCTTTCATTTATGAATTGTTGGATGAATTACATGGAACAATTTACTTCACCATGATGGTTCTTCGTTCAGGATATCATCAAACTAGAATGAATACTAAAGACATTCTTAAAACAACATTCAGAACTTATGAAGGTCATTATGAACTGTCATGCCTTTTGGCCTTACTAATGCACCTTCCACAATTTAAGGTTTGATGAATTCCATTTTCAAACCCTTCCATAGAAATTTTGTGTTAGTATTTTTTGATGATATACTAATCTACAACAAGTCTTGAAAGGATCGTGTTCAACATGTTGATAGGGTACTCAAACTATTGGAGGAGAAATAATTATATGAAAATACCTCAAAATGATTCTTTGGGGTACAAGAGGTGGAATATTTGGGTCATATTGTATCTCATGAGGGTTTTAAGGTAGACCTTAACAAAATTAAATCCATTAAGGAATGGAAAATCCCCACAACCCTAAAGCATCTTCGAGGGTTTCTTGAGGTGACGAAGTATTATCACAAGTTTGTTAAGAGTTATGGGAGAATGACAATGCCTCTAACAAAATTACTGAAGGAAGATGCATTTGCTTTGACTCCTGAAGAAATTAAAGCCTTTGAACATATTAAAGAGGCAATGTGCCAAGCACCAGAATTAGCTACGCCAGATGTCACAAAAACCTTTATTGTGGAATGTGATTCCTCAGGAAATGGATTTTTGTTGTTTTAATGCAATAAGGAAGACCTGTTGCTTTTGAAATTTTTCCAATCAAGGGAAAGTATTTACAAAAGACTATTTATGAGAAGGAAATATTGGCAATACTACATGCACTATAGAAATGACAACCTTACCTAATGGGAAGAAACTTCAAGGTAAAAATAAATAACTATAGCCTTAAGTAATTTTTGGAACAAAGATTATCTTCAAAGGAGCAGTAAAAATGGGTCACCATGATGCTGGGTTATGACTTCGAAACCATATACAAAAAAGGGAAGAAAAATGTTGTTGTAGATACACTCTCAAGAAAGGATGAAGATGTGGAAGCATTTATTTGTGCCATTTCTATTATCCAACCTAATTGGATAACTGAAGCAAGGGATGAATGGAAGAATGGCGAAGAGGTGTGAAAACTCATTCAAAAGTTGCAGCAATATCCCAATACATCTGATACATTTATCTTGAAAATTGATTCATTATGATACAAATATCACTTATATCTTTGTAATAATTCCCAACTCAAATAAAAAATTCTTTTAGAATTGCACATCGCCCCCATAGGAAGGCACTCAGGATTCTTAAAAAATTACCACAGGGTCAAGAAAGTTTTTTTTTGGGATGGCCTTAAATCTGATATTTAGAAGTTTGTGGTAGAATGTGTTGAAAATGCAACAAGATGATTGAGCTTAGTGAAAAGAAGTTGCCTTCACTAAGTGGTCTCGCAGGCTATTTTTGGCGCAAAGTCTATTTTTAGACTATGTCTATTTTTAGACATATGGATCATGGTCTATGAGTTGCAGGACGCTATTTATGGATGATTGGTCATGTTGGTAAAAATAGATGGACTTCTATTTTTAGACATATGGGCGGAGTCTATTTTTAGACTGCCAGTCTAAATATAGAATAGTCGAATATTATTAGCTCTTAATAATATTTGGACTATAAACATTATCTTATCCTCTTGCAGCACTTCAGTTTGAGCTACGGATGTGGCACATGCAACTGCCAGAAGAAAATACGCTTTTCTTATGGGTTAGTTGAGCTATTGCATGATGGACTTCAGTTAGAACTCAAGTGATTGAGTTTGGTGGAGTTGAATGAGGAGTTGATGGAGTTGTGTTCAGTTTGACTTAGTTGAACTAATTGTATTTAGTCTAACTAACAAATACACTAGTGATGAGTGGTGTGAATTAATTATTAATTAATTCACTAATTATTAACTCATAAATCAACTAAAGAATACATCAGTTAACTCAGTGCATGGACAGTTCAGTGGAGACAAGTGTTAGAGGTGGTTGAAAGGGTGAGACTACTATCAGTTGTGACTATAGCTGTGCATGAGATTTGCACAATCATTGATTGAGATTGGCAATGAGGATTGCACAGTACAAGCCAAGGGAATTTGAACTTGGATCTGATCTATTCTCAATTTGGATTGCGCAGTAGAGGCAGGAAAACAGGGGAGGAGATTTGAACCCGTGACTTGTTCAGATCTGAGCTAGTTTGTGTGTAGCATCTAGAGATAGTACTGAATACTTGTGAGGAGTATTGTACTATGTATTGTTACATGTTCTCTATCATTATAATATACAGATAGTTGGGGGTTTTCAGCTGTATGATGCTTTCCCCATTACATATTGTGTTGATATGTGTGATTGATGTTTCAATGTGCGCATGCGATTGTTTTTTTAATTACGCAAATTGATGATCAATGGTAGAGGAGGTTATGTATTATGCATGCATTCCGCAAATAGTGTATAATCAGGATAATCTTTGTGAATAAGTGTTATATTATTCAAATTTCTACATCGTATCAGAACAAAGTTGATCATCAGATCTATTATTCAGAAAGTGATTACATTTTATTTCTTCAGGCAGAGTTTGTAATCGGGCCAGGTAGCCTCTGGATTCATCATTATTTTGGAAGGTGAGATATCTGGTAAATTCCCATACAGTCAATCTCTGTACAAGAAATACTTTGTTCTCACAAATTTTAGATCAGAAGCGGTTGAGTTTTGAGCTGGTGGAATTCGAATTTGCAGCAGTGTTTTCTTAGTGTCGAAGTTGAAATGTCTTTCAACGGATTGCTATTGGACTATGCCCTTGAAGGCAGCTCAAATTATATTGCATGGAAAGACAGGATGGAGGAAGTGTTAGATGACAATGGGTTGAAGGAGTTCATAGATGCTAAAGTCCCAAAGCCTACTGATGCTACTCAAGTTGAGGCTTGGCAAAAGAAGACAACAAAGTGTCGAAGGATTATGTTGGAGGGCGTGAAGGATCACATTGTATCCAGCCTGCATGGAAAGGCTTCTCCATACTTGATCTGGAAAGCGTTGACAGATTTATTCCAAAGAAAGAGCGACCAGAGGAAGTTGGTGCTCAAGGATAAACTCAGAAACATTAAGTGTGAGAATGGAGACAGTATGCCCAAGTATCTCATGAAGTTCACCCAATGCCGGATGAGCTGGGAAGTGGTGGGGGTGACTGTCGATGATGAGGACTTGGTGAGCTTAGTCTATCCTGGGTCTTTCCGAAGAGTTGGCATTCCTTCAGGACTCTGTCAATGGTCGGGAGAAATTGCCAGGATGAGGAGACCTTTGGTTCTGATCTTGGCAAGAGGAGATCAGGCGGAATATTAGGGACGGATCTTCTCAAGGCATCTAATGAAGAAAATTGCGCTTTGGCTGCTAAGCAAAGAAGGGGAAGAACAAGAAAGCTTCTCATTTTGGTGCAAAAGGCAAGAAGCAGGACATGTCCAAGGTGAAGTGCTTTCACTATCACCAGCACGGACATTATGCCACAAATTGTCCGTAGAAGAAGAAAAATAAGCAAGCTGCTGGATTTGCAGCGGGAGAGGCCTTAGCCCTGCAGTTTGAGCTGGATTTTTCGCTAATCGCATGCTTGGTATCAAGTGTGATGGGATCGGTATGGTTCTTGGACAATGGTGCATCTTTTCACATGACAGGAGATCGAGATTTGTTTTCTGATCTGGATGAGAAAGATCTTGGAATGCACATTGAGATGGGCGATGATGGTAGATACAGTGCGACCAGTATCAGTACCATTTCATTTGAGAGGGATTCTGGTAAACCCTTCGTATTGAAGGAAGTGATGCATGTTCCAGGATTGAAGAAGAATCTTATCTCTGTGGAGATGTTAGAAGACAAGGGATATGATGTTGTCTTCAGCGAGGGAAAGGCTTTCCTGCGCAGTAAGACAACTGGAGAAACCCAGAAGATAGGGGTTCGAGTCAAGAACCTTTATCAATTGCATGTAGATGGCTACGCAACAATGGCATGAAAGGCAGAAGGAGTGGTGAGCCAGGATGATGGCAAGCTGTGGCACCGGAGATTGGGCCACCTTCACCATGGAGCTTTGAAGATACTACAGCAAATTTCTACTGGGCTTCCTAAAGGCACTCTTGCACAGTCAGATCAATGCAAGGGGTGTACTTTGGGAAAATTTGTGAAAGCCACCTTTCACGAGAAGGATAATCGCACCATGACGATCCTTGATAGAATTCACACAGACGTGTGTGGACCTTTCTCAGTAGCTTTGACAACAAAGCACAAGTACTATGTGATCTTTGTTGATGATTTCTCTCGAAAGTGCTGGATCTTCTTCATGCAGAAGAAGAGCGAGACATACTCAAAGTTTTGTGAGTTCAAAGCACTGGTCGAGAAGGAATTGGGGAAGAAGGTGAAGGTTCTTAGGAGCGACAATGGTGGTGAATTCATCTTTGTCGAGTTTAAGGACTTCTGCAACGCAGAATGGATTCGAAGAGAGCTCATAGCTCCCCATAACCCACAGCAAAACGGGGTTGCTGAGTGGAAGAACAAAACTATCGTGGGTGCTGCACGGGCGATGTTGCGTGATCAAGGCCTACCCCTTCACTTGTGGGTGGAGGCATGAAATACTGTGGTATATTTGCAGAACCGTTGTCCTCACAAGATACTTGGCATGAGTACACCCGAGGAGGCTTATTCTGGTAAGAGGCCTGATATTTCCCATTTGAGGATTTTTTGTTATCCTGTTTACATGCATGTGAAGAAGGATGCCAGGAAGAAGCTAGAGCTGACTGCAGAGTTTGGGATATTTGTGGGGTACACTGATATGCCCCACAACTATCGTGTGTATTTGCCAGACAGTCGCAAGACTGTTGTGCGACGGGATATCAAATTTCAGGAGGAGAAAGCCATGAAGTGTTCGCTTGAGAGGGAGCCACACTTGCATGCAGATGAGGAGCTATTAGTTCCTAAATATGAGCTTTAGGATGTGGATCAGCCACAAGATGAAATTCATGGAGTGGAAGAGACCACTCATGCAGCGCCAACCATCAGAGGGTGAAAGTGCACTACAGAAGCTGAGCGATTGGCTCAAGATGCAGAGAAGGTTGTAGGACCACCTACAGCACAACACAGACAGAGACAATCACCTAATCGGTACACTAGATACATGGCTCTTGTGAGCAAATGTGTCGTGACTGAGCCATCCTCTTTTGCGGAAGTTGTGTAGGATCCCGCATGGGTAGAAGCCATGGTGGAAGAGTATGATTCGATTGTCAGAAACAGTGCATGGGAGATTGTCCCAAGATCGGAGGGGAAATTAGTGGTGGGTTCAAGATGGATCTACAAAGTTAAGCAGGCAGTTGACGGGAGTGTGGAGAAGTACAAGGAAAGATTTGTTGCCTGAGGCTTCTCACAGATAGAGGGGATCGATTATGAGGAGACCTTCGCACCTGTCGCAAGGTATTCTTCCATACGGACGATTCTTTCTCTCTCAACATAGATGGGGTGGCAAATCCATCAGATGGATGTGAAGATTGCATTCCTCAACGTAGTCATTGAGGAGGAGGTGTACATAGAGCAGCTCGAAGGTTTCGAGATCTTCAGCAGCGAGTCGCATGTGTGCAGGCTCAAGAGAGCGTTGTATGTATTGAAACAAGCACCTCGTGCTTGGTACACACAAATAGATAGTTATTTCATTGGACTTGGATTCTCCAAGAGTGAGGCGGGTCCTAAGATTATGGTGGAGGGTAAGTTGCTGATCATTGTGCTTTATGTAGATGATTTAATTTTGATGGGAGATGATCTATTGATACTTTCATGCAAGGAGGATATTGCTAGAGAGTTTGAGATGAAGGACTTGGGCCTCCTTAATTATTTCCTGGGATTGGAAATTTGGCAGCGCAGTGATGGACTATTTGTTTCTCAGGGTAAGTATGCCCAGGAGATACTGGAGAAGTTCAACATGCATGGCTGCAAGCTTGTTGATACTTCTCTTCCTGGAGGTTGGAGGAAGGAGATGCTACTTCAACGGAGGTAGTGGATGCCACTGTTTATCGACAATTGGTGGGGTTGCTTATGTATCTAGTCAATACACGATCCGATATATGCTATGTTGTTAACCAGCTTTCACAAGCTATGGTTAAGCCAACCAAGCTCTTTTGGAAGGTAGGCAAGCATGTATTGCGTTATCTCAGAGGCACATCGGGATATGGATTGTGGTACAGACAGGAGGACAAGGTGAAGCTATGTGGCTTCACAGATGTAGATTGGGCAGGGAGCCCAATGGACAGAAAGAGCACATCTGGAGGGATCTTTAGTATCGGTTCGACAGTAGTTTCTTGGTACAACAGGAAGCAGAGATCCGTGGCACTCAGTTCAGCAGAGGCCGAGTATATGGCAGAAAGTTTGGCTACATGCGAGGCTATATGGATGAGGAAGATCCTATTCGGGTTGTTTGGGTCACACTTGGAGCCTACTGTGATTTATTGTGATAACCAGAGTTGCATTAAACTCTTGGCTAATCTAGTATTTCATGATAGATCCAAGCACATCGACATGAGGTACCATCATATCAGAGATTGTGTGCAGCGAAGAATCATGTTACTTTCATATATTCCCACGGAGGATCAGGATGTTGATATCTTGACGAAGGCGCTCACCAGGAGCAAATTAGAATACCACAGAGGCAGGATAGGGGTTGTAGATAATCCATATCTTGTTGAGAGGGAGTGTTGAAAATGCAACAACATGATGGAGATTAGTGAAAAGAAGTCGCCTTCACTAAGTGGGCCCGCAGGCTATTTTTGTCACAACGTCTATTTTTAGACATATGGATCATGGTCTATGAGTTGCAGGATGCTATTTATGGATGATTGGTCATGATGGTAAAAATAGATGGACCTCTATTTTTAGACATATGGGCGGAGTCTATTTTTAGACTGCCAGTCAAAAATAGAATAGTCAAATATTATTAGCTCTTAATAATATTTGGACTATAAACATGATCTTATCCTCTTACAACACTTCAGTTCGAGCTACGGATGTGGCACATGCAACTGCCAGAAGGAAATACGCTTTTCCTATGGGTTAGTTTGAGGTATTGCATGAAGGACTTCAGTTAGAACTCAAGTGATTGAGTTTGGTGGAGTTGATTGAGGAGTTGATGGAGTTGTGTTCAGTTTGACTTAGTTGAACTAGTTGTATTTAGTCTAACTGAAAAATACACTAGCGATGAGTAGTGTGAATTAATTATTAATTAATTCACTAATTATTAACTCATAAATCAACTAAAGAATACATCAGTTAACTCACTGCATGGACAATTCAGTGGAGACAAGTGTTAGAGGTGGGTGAAAGCGTGAGACTACTATTAGTTGTGACTATAGTTGTGCATGAGATTTGCACAATCATTGATTGAGATTGCCAATGAGGATTGCGCAGTACAAGCCAAGGGAATTCAAACTTGGATCTGATCTATTCTCAACTTGGATTATGCAGTAGAGGCAGGCAAACAGTGGAGGATATTTGAACCTCTGGCTTGTTCAGATCTGAGCTAGTTTGTGTGTAGCATGTGGAGATAGTACCGAGTACTTGTGAGGAGTATTGTACTATGTATTGTTACATGTTCTCTATCATCATAATATACATATAGTCGGGGGTTTTCAGCTGTATGATTTCCCCATTACATACTGTGTTGATATGTGTGATTGATGTTTCAATGTGTGCATGCGATTGTTTTTTTAATTCCACAAATTGATGATCAACAGTAGAGGAGGTTATGTATTATGCATGCATTCTGCAAATAGTGTATAATCAGGATAATCTCTGTGAATAAGTGTTATATTATTCAAATTTCTACATGCAATTTTGAGACCAAACTAATAGTTGTTCCACCTACAGTAAACACATATCTTGTAGTGCTCCTCTTGTTATCTCTGTCACCTGCCATATCTACATCAACACATCCCTGTATAGCAATGTTTGAACCACCAAAGCATAATTCTTGATTTGTGGTACCTCTCAAATACCTGAGAATTCACTTCACCGCCATCCAATGTTCTTTTCTTGGATTGTTCATGTACCTGCTTACAACTCCCACTGCATGTGCAATATCAGGCCTTGTGCAAACCATTACATACATTAAGCTTCCAACTGCTGATGCATATGGAACTTTAGGCATATGATCCATTTCTTCCTAAGTCTTGGGACACGCCTCCTTACTTAATTTGAAATGGCTAGCCAAAGGTATACTACCTGGTTTTTGATTCTACATATTAAACTTTTTCAACACCTTTTCTGTGTACTCACTTTGAGACAATGTTAATTTGCGATTCTTCCTTTCTCTAGTTATTCTCATACCAAGGATTTGTCTTGCAGCACCCAAATCCTTCATTGGAAATGAGTTTGCCAATTTCCTTTTGAGCACATTTATTTCCTGCATGTTAGAACCTGCAACAAGCATGTCATCTACATACAATAAAAATATAATATAGCTGCCATCATTTTTCCTTTTGAGATAAACATAATGATCAAAGTGACATCTAGTATAACCTTGTTTAGACATAAAACTATCAAATTTTAGATACCACTGATTTAGAGCCTGTTTTAAGCCATACAAGCTCTTCTTTAGCCTACACACTAGTTTCTCCTTCCCTTTTACCTCATATCCTTATGGCTATTGCATATATATCTCTTCCTCCAAATCCCCATGGAGAAAGGTTTTCTTTACACCTAACTACTCAAGATGCAAATATTTAGCTGCTACTAGACTTAAAATAGTTCTGATTGAAGTCATTTTCACAACACGAGAAAATATCTCATCAAAGTCTATACCCTTTTTCTGTGCAAACCCCTTCACCACAATTCTAGCTTTGTACATTTTTCTACCTCCATGTTCTTCCTTTAGCCTGTAAACCCATTTATTCTGCAATGTTGTTTTACCTGCAGGCAACTTGACTAAGTCCCAACTCTGGTTATGTGCTAAGGAGTCTATCTCTTCTTTCATGGCTTGCTCCCACTTCTTCCTAGTTTCTACCTACACTGCTTCTTCATAACATTCTGGTTCACCAGAATCAGTTAACAATACATAATATAATGAAGGAGAGTATTGTTCAAGGGGTCTACTTATCCTGGTAGATCTTCTAACACCACTTTCAGGTGTTTGAGGTGCTTGTTGTTGTGGTGGTTGTTGATCTAGCTGTTGATCATTATGATTTTCAGGCACCATCACTTTTCCTATAATATCATCAAGCACTGTGTATTCTCTGTTTTCTTTTTCTTGTTCCTTTTCCTGCAACTGATTCTTATACAAGACCTTTTCATTGAATATTACATCTCTGCTCCTAATGATTTTGTGATTTTCATAATCATATAAGCGATAACGAAAATCATTAACACCATATCCAATAAAGGTACATTTCTTTGATTTTGCCTCAAGCTGTGTTCTATTTTCTTTATTAATGTGGACAAAGGCTTCATAACCAAAAGTCTTTAAAAATGAGTAGTTTACCTTTTTACCTATCCATGCCTCCTCTGGAATACCATCATCCAAGGAACTTGAAGGCCCTCTATTTATTAGATAAACAACAGTGTCTACAACATCTGCCCAAAATTGTAAAGGCAATACTGCATGCAATCTCATGCACCTTGCACACGCCATGATTGTCCTGTTCATCCTTTCTGACACACCATTTTCTTGTGGTGTTCCTGGAAGTGTCTTCTCTCTACGAATTCCATTCTCTAAGCAATACCTATCAAACTCTTTGCTGCAATATTCACCTCCATTATCTAATCTGAGACACTTCAACCTTTTCCTTGTCTCATTTTCAACCAAATCTTTCCATTTCTTGAAAGTATCAAATACATCAGATTTATTTCGAATACAATAAATCCAGGTTTTTCTGGTTGCATCATCAATAAAAGTAACATAATAACGACAACCACCAAGAGGTGACACCTGAGCAGGTCCCCATACATCTGTATGCACAAGTTCTAATTTTTTTCTCTTCTTTTCTTTCCCAACTCTAAGGAATCAGACTCTCTTCTATTTTCCATAAACACAATTTTCACAGAATTTTAAATCAACATGCTTCAAACCTGGAAACAAATTTCTTGAGTAAAGAATATGCATCCCCTTCTCACTCATGTGCCCAAGACTATGATGCCACAATGTCGTATCTTCTCCTGTAGAGGTTAAAGCATTAAAAAAATTAGAAATACCATTGCATAAATACAATGTACCAACCTTTCCTCCTTTCGCTATTACCAGGGATCCTTTAGTGACCTTCCAGTTTTTATCTGTGAAAGTAGTTACACAACCTTCACCTTCCAACTGCCCTATTGAAATCAAATTTTTCTTTAGATCTAGAACATGCCTTACCTCCTTCAATAGCCATTGATTTCCATTCTGCTGTTTTATGAAAAATATACCCATTCCAACGATTTTACAGGGTTTATCATCACCAAATCAAACCTGTCCAAAATCTCCTTGAACATAATCATGAAAATGTTTCTTATCAGGTGTGGCATGGATTGAGGCCCCTGAATCTACCACCCAAGCATCAATAATATTTTCTAATGAAAGAATCAAAGCATCTTGCAACATATCACCTGTTACATTCGCTTCATGATTAGTTTCTTGTTGCGCGTCTCCTTCTTTTCCATATCGAGACTTGCAATATTTCTTCAGGTGTCCTTTCTTCCCACATTTCTAGCACACTATCCCCGATCTGGACTTGGATCTGCCTTTTCTTGACTTAATGTGATATCTTGGGCTCTTTCCTCTTTCCATTTTTCTTCCCCTGCTCTCTGTAGTCAAAGCATTACTTGATGTCTCACTGGAGCTTTTCCATCACATATCCTCGTTAAGAATTGCACCGACAACATCATCAAACTTTAAAGTACTAGATCTAGAGACAGAGTTACTAATGGCCATAACTAAACCATTCCAATTTTCTGGCAATGAGCACAGAAATAATAGAGCCCTAACTTCATCATCAGAATTTACCCCTACAGAACTTAACTAACTTGTAACTATATTAAAATCATTTAAATGGTCTGCAATAGATCCACCTTCTGACATCTTCATATTAAATAAACACTTCATAAGAAATACATTATTTTAGGCCGAGGGTTTTTCATATAGTTTGGCCAATGCCAACATTAAGCTCTATGTTGTCATTTCCTTTGAAATATTAAATGCTACCGACACTGCCAGGCATAGCCGTATTGTTCCAAGTGCCTTTCTGTTGAGAATATCCCATTTTGTGTCTATCATACTCGTTCGCTTCTTTGTCTTTACGCTCAATGTTAGGTACAGATCTCTCTTATACAGATAATCTTCCATCTGCATCTACCACAGCTGGTAGTTTTGGCCGTTGATTTTTTCGACCCTAAACTTACCATCTTCTGCCATTGATCCCACTCGAACCAGGAACCCTTCTCTCCTATGAGTTTATAAGCCAAATAGAAACTTGGCTCTGATACCACTTGTTGGAGTCACGATTACTGTTACACCAAAACCCGCAGGTATTAGTAAACAAACACATCGCTAGATTTAAGCACATGCCACGAAACACACTAGTAGCATTGGATCAACACCACCATTAATTGAGAGCACAACAATATCCCCCCTCAACGCGAGCCAGGTGTGTTTCGAACTCGAGACCTCTAGCTCTAATACCAGTTGTTAGAAAATTATATATTACGAAGCAATGGAACACATAAAATATTGTAGAAATATAAACACAGAAAATGCATAAAACAAGAGAGACACAGATATATGTGGTTCACCTAGTTTGGGTTATGTCCACAAAGAAACACCCAATCCTTCTTTTATTATATTATCTAGAAAACTGAAGAGATACAACCTACAATAGATCCGTTGTAACTCCCTCTTCGTTCTCAATCTCCTCCCTTTTCCTCACTCAGAATACAGAGATACATAGACGCAATACAATTCCCTCATATATAGTGAGGGGTTTCATTCTAGGGCAAAAAAACCCTAAACTAAACACAACTTCTACCGTCAGATCATCTGCCTAATGAACGGCCCAAATTGACTAGAATTTACTAGACTTTTACAACGTAATTTTACATCTATTTTTGGATTCAGGGGCGCTGCCCCCGAACCCCATTGGGGGACCGCTGGCCCCTGGACCCCCTAGCCAGGGGGGACCGACCCCCCCAAACCTTCACGGGGGGGACAAGTACCCCCCCGCCCCGTGTGGAGGGGTGTACAATCTTCCTGGGGTATACATCCAGCTGAAACCTTTGAATACAGAAGATAATATTGTAGCAGTGGGACACAATTGTGGAGAAACATTGATGGGTTGACTTATTTATTATAAGGGGTTTTGAATACTCCTTCAGACTAAGTTTGCAAATATCTTCAAAACTTTAGGAGTGTTATCTTCGTTGGGGAGTATCTTACTTCCTTCCAACCTAGGTAAATTATGTATGTAACCATACATAATGCAAATCACGTTTGGAAAAAATCCCTTGTGTGCTCTCTACTTGATGTGATGAATCTTTTGTTTGGAGAAGATGTTAATTCCCTCAAAGAAAAGCTTCGAGTAGTGACACTAGATATGGATAGGTCCACGCGAATGTTTAATAGCATTTATAGAGAACATGAAGACATGAAGGCCAAGAAGACAAAGTATTATGATAGTTGGATGTTTTCCATAGGGATGTTTTCCATAGTTGATATCAACCAACTTCAACTTCAAATTAGAGAACTACAAACATTAGGAAAGAAACAAGAACTTGATGAAGAAAACAAGGAAGTGGAGCATCTCAAAAGCATGTTAGAAGAAGAAAACAAGAGAGAAAGCATATTGACAAGCTAGGTCAAGGAAAGGGCGAAGCCAAACAAATGGAACAAGCAAGATACAGAACATGGCAAGAAAATCAGCTCCTTGAAGAGGGAACTTGAAGAAGTGAAAAGGATTGAGGATGTCATAGGAAGTCATATAAATAATAAGGAACATGATTGCATAAACCATGAGTAGGAAATTTTCTTCTTGAGAGAAAACGTTGACAAGGTAAAAAAAAATTGAGGAGATCATAGGTCTTGGATGACATTATCAATTACCAAAGATCGCCACTTATCAAGACAAGTATTGGATATGTTGGTGAGTCCTCATGCTCCAATAATGAAGAGCATCCACATGTCAAATAATAAGAGAAGCCTCATCCTAATGGTGAAGAGAATCCACATGTCAAGGAAGAAAAGAAGCCTCATGACGAAGGGAAAACTCATGCCAACAATGGAGAAAAGCCCAAAGTCAAGGTATTGCACAAGTCAACCAACATAAGAAGTTGGAAGACAAATGCCTCAAGAAATAAAGTTGATGCATTCAAGACACCAAATTATAATAGATATTTTAGAAGTGGAGAACAAAAAATATAATCTTAAGGGTGAAACACCTTCAACAATTCGCCATCCTATACTCCTAGGTATATAGGTGCATTTTATGGTTATTGTTATGCATGTTCTAACTATGGACATAGATCTAAAGACTACAAGGGATATAGCAGGAGTATTGATAGTTTTATTAAATCCCTAGAAATCAATTTTCTAGAAGAAAAGACAGAGTCCTATATGTCTATGACAACAAAAGTTATAACATCTTTGCCCCATTATTGAGACCAGATGTAGAGTGCAATTTATGCCATGATTTTGGCAATTTTGTATGAGAATATAGAAGTGGCTTAACGTGGACATCACAGAACTAGGAAGGAAGGAAATTCACCATGCAGGAAGACAATAGCACCAAGGTCTAGCGAGGAAACATGCTTTGAAATGAAATCTTACACTGAGTTAGGGGGAGCTTGTAGGAGAGCATATTGTAAGGGGGAGCCTATGGAAGCAATGATGCAACAAGAAAGCACATTACCGAGGGGAGCTTGTAAAGATGATGCAACAGATAAGCATGTTTTCAAGGGGATCCATATCATATGGATATTTCATCAAGGACGTGCTAGCCACCATTTTACATTGATGTCAAAGGGGGAGAGAAAATTGGAAGGAATATGGGAGGGAGAGAGATATGTGATGCAACATGCCTTGTCATGATAGGTGTGCTGACATTAATGAAAAAGGGGGACATTGTTGAGAATGTTTTTATTGATGTAAAAACACAATAGAAGTGGTAGTTACATGATGTATGATGAAGTGTAGGATATCAAAAAGTAGGTACTAGATGTCGAGCAAGTGCAGGTGCAGGAAGTAGAGTGAGTGCAGATATCATCATTGATGTCAAGTTAATGTAACTTGATGATGCAGTGATGAAAAAATATCTTTACGGTTTGGATTTCTTTGAAAATGAGAGCACCTCACAGTTGTTGGATGCATATCATTAGATTCTACTCTTGTTGCTAATTACGATAGTATGTGGAGTGTCCTGTGGGCCTTCATAGTTTGAGAGATATGCTTGGTCAAAGTTGAAGATCCAACTTGTGGTCAAAAACCTTAAGAGTGATTATGATGTGGAAAATCCAAGGATGATGGTGTCGCATGAAATCCCTAAAAAAATTGATGATGTGGCAGTGTATTATTATGGAGGGTTTCAACAATTATCTTGAAAATTAACAGATAAGAAATATATTTTTAAATTCAAATTTAAATTCAAAATAAGAAGGAAATTTTTAATTAAATTTGTTTTTTTTTCAAAACGAAATATATTTCCCTCCAATTATTCAAGTCAATTGACCTATGTAAATTTATCTCCAAACATATAAATATTTATTTATTTCTCTCCAAAAGAATGGAAAAATAACTTTCTCTTCTTTTGTATGTGGCTAGGGCATGAATGATGAGCAAAGTTTCTCTATGGTCGAGAAGATTGAAGGGTGTTGTTCATTGGTTCTTTGATATATTGTTTCTTAGATTTATTTCTTTTGGTTGGGATTCAATTATTTTTTTGGAGGTTACTTATCTATGGGGCAATTTATTTTTTTATGACCATACCTTTGTGAAAAATACAAATTCTTGTGTGCAATTTGGAGCATGTTCTCTGTGATGCATATATCTCCATGATATATATAATACAATTGTAGTCTCGAAGAAGAAGAAACATCCAATCATATATCAGCCTAATCACCAAATATCCTATGGCATATTACCTTGGAGTCAACACACTATCAACTTGAAGCATCTTTTTTTATGTATTATGGTATTTTGTTAGGCCAAGGGAAAGTGAAAAGTTCATATTTTAGATCAATGGATTAAGGTCAGTGACCTAATCACATCAATCATTATGGACCTTTGTTTTTTGGAATGGAGAATCTCTACTAAGACAATATACCAAAATAGGAAGGTTTGATACTTTTTAGGAAGCCAAAAAAAATTAGTTTATGTGAGACTTCACAACAATGGTGTTTTGGCCTATATCAAGTTTCAACTCCTATAGATCGGTTGATAAGTGAGGTACTGAAGTGTGAATCTTAGTCTATTTCTCTCAGCATACTATTACAAGGTTTCAGGAAGCTTTGCAGTCAATTTTTGAAGTACACTTACATATACATAACTAACCTCAATACATTGCATTTGTTTTGGTAATACTCAGTCCTAGAAAGTCGCCAAAAGGCACAAAAATGGATGTAAAGAAGTAAGGGGATATTATTGATATGTAAGTAATGTTTACACAGTCTCATAATATTTAGAACTCATTGAGTTAAAAATACCATTCCATACACATCCTTGAAGCTCTAATTAAATAGAATTTTTTATTATCATTATTAATACAAAGAGGCCTGTAGAATAGCTTGCAAGTATGTCACAGACTCAGGTTACCTTGATTCAACACAACATTCCTTCTTGATATATTATTTAAAAGTGTTATACTAATGTATTGACGGATTCCTTTAGTAACAATTTGTATGAAATAACGTGTGGAATGAAGTCAAGATTTCATGACAGTAGTAGGATCTCAATTTGTAGATCTTCTCTTTGGAATGTGATTAGAAGTTATCATTTGCAGTAGTAAGACCCTTGTGCCCAGATCTTGATGATATTTTTCCTTTGATGTGTTCTTATATGACCTTGAAGAATATTTGGTAGAGACCCCTGTACATTGACGTCTGTGGCTATATCTCTTTGATAGTGTAACTGAGATGAATGTGTGGTTGAGACAATGATATTTTATTAAACAAAAAACTTGATACATAATGATGATAGAGCCTTTGATGCAAAGAGTGACCTTCCTTGATGATATTAACAATGGCATTGATAAAAATATTCTAGACATGATAGTGATAGTGACCTTGATGTGATAGTGGGAGTATATGAATAGGGATGTGTGGCGAACCATTTGATAGTTCATGCAGAGTTACTGTTACCCCAATGTTGTTCCTGTGACAATATTACTATTCTTGTTCCAAAAATATCATTATTGTGATGTGTTTGACTTGGAATTTCTTGTGTGTTATACAGAATTTACCACTGCGGACAAAAGTATCTTCCCTATACCTAGTGGACTGGTATAGAACAACAAAAAGTAAAGAATATAAAGTTCCCCTTAAAGAAATTGGATAATGGAAATGTGATTACTTGTGATCCATCACAAGCTCTTCTCTCCTCTTGGCTTGTAAGTTGCAATCATAACTCCGATCACCATAATTAGAACCTGCACAAATAATCAACACAAGCCAAATATTTACCACATCTATGTAACATTATCCAATCATTCTATTTAATGGATCAACATAGAATTTAATTATATGAATGTAAACATAACATAACACATAGGAAAATGGTATACTATTTGTATTAATATGAATAGGAGAGAGTTTACAACCAAGAATGGTAGATGATCTTGTAGAGATCTTCCCAAGTTGACTTAATCTTCCTTGTCATAAATCACACCTTAATATCACCCTAATGCATGAAGATGATAACTCTCTAAGGTTCAAAGCAGCAACATGAGGTTATGATTAGCCTCCAAAATCCAACCTTGATGTTGTAGATGGTTGTAGATTTATAGGAGAGTGTGCTAGTTTATGAATCTTATCCATTTACCAATCTAGGATTGAGATCCACTTAGGAAGGGAGGATGAGCTCAAGGGATAAGAGGTGAAATATCCAAGATAGGATCATATATGATTGAAAGTTATTATATAAGGAAAATGGTTGTAACAACTCCTGGAAGATTATGGAAGAGGAAGCTTCAGGATTACTTTTATTTTTCCCTAATTTCTAGAATCAGTGCACCCCCAACAAGGGACAACTTGATGTTGATCAATGTTGGCGAAGAATTGGGAAACCTACTGCTAAATGTAGGTCCCTAAAGGGTCATGGTGCGCTTGGACTTAAAAGAACTCAAATGAAGTAGTCCGACTTAAAAACTCATGGATTTAGAAGATTCATGATTAGGGATTTGTGTAGGAATGTTGATAAGGTGTTCATGGATGTTGACTAATCCAGTTTGTAGGCCTATTGACCATATGTGACAAAATGGCTTATAACAGATTACCCCCTAAAGCACAAAATCATAAACAATGGTTGATGACTGAAGTGCTTTACCTTGTGATAAGTTTGAATCAAGAACAATTGGCCAGAACAACATCTATCACAATACATTTTCATCATAATATCTTTGCAGAGGGAGGCATACCCATACTCAAAACATAAGCTAACATTACATGTACAATGATCAAGAAGTCATTTCACTGATGATGAAGTTTGGATCCATGCTTGGATGACTGTATGTATGATCATAGCCATCATACTTTGTAATCTTGCATTAATCCTGAAAGCACAAACCAAATGGATGGAACTAGATTTGGGGTCTTCTATCCCGTTAACTCGATCACCCAATGTACCAGTATAACCATGCGATTGGAGGAGCTAAAGTTGAACATAAAAAACACCATGTAATTACCAACCAATGATGTAAGCCATTAACAGACGCGAGAGAAACCACCAATGATGTTAATCGCTCTCAAGGTACTAAAGTACAATTTGTATGGTGTGAATGAATGATTTGAAGTTGAACACCACCCAGAATCTGTCAGTCGAAGGGAAATGATGAAAACCTGTCGCCAAGAGAAAGGAAAATTTCCATTGATGTATGCAAGTCCCAAGATACTGAAGGAAGAGTTGCTAAGTCAATTTCCTAGGTAATGAGCTGATTTCAACAAGAAGTGACCCGTCGTAGGAGGGCCTTGATGTATCCCCCATCAATGACACAAAACAAGTATCATGAATTGAGATAGAATGATGCTGATGTGGAACTGGTTCAAGAATGGCTGACTTGGAATGAGGTCTTAAGAGTATCGAAGAAGAAATAAACTGAATAAATTATCTTGAACACATTGGTGACACTAAATGTTGTTGGAAACATTAACCCAAAATAAAAAATGAAGGCTTTGAAATGGCGTGATGAAACAAAATACAAGCATATTTCCCAACCTAACAACCACAAAGACGAAGTGGATGAGTTTCACGTTCAAGAGCGACTCATTGCCATTAATAGTAGAGTATCCCATTTTCCCAATTTCCCCAACCATTTTTGGTCAATACCTCTTTATTTTTTAACAATATTGTGGAGGATAACATATGCTTTATTCATAAGTTCATCCTTCAGATGAATCATTTTGAATATATTTAATGAACCTTGAGAAGGAATGGTTCAACCTAGTCATGTTCGATGAGTCCATCACTTTTAGATGTTTTTATGAGTTCAATGAAGGTCCAACCTAGCTCCTTTTTCATGTTTAGAGGGTTTGAAAAAGAGGTGAAAAATAAAAATCCAAATGTTCCCTTTTGTAAATACTCCCTTGAGTCCAGAAAGGAAGAAAATGATACTCAAGAAAACCTCTTAGCCATTTTCAACTAAGGTATTAATTTTTCATAATTAGTCTATCTCAGTCTGGAAAAGGGTTAAACTTATACTAAGTAGACATCTTTTCATTTACTTTAACGAGTTCAAAAAGACAAGTCCTCAAAAATATTTTCATATTTAGGGAATCTGAAAAGAACTGAAAGAGGTGTTGCAATGTGGCAACAAGAATATTCCAATTTAATTTGTCCTTGAATTAAATTGTGAATTAAAATCGATTTTAGTCTTAACAACTACTTGGAAATAATTAATTAAGTTATTTTGACTTAATTAGTTGGAGAAATTCAAGTTAGAAGTCTTTCTGAAGTCATGCAAGAGTTATCCCTTAAATTAAGGAGATAAGCTTAAATTAAGGTGATGATATTGAGTTATATTTGAGTTGTAATTAGTTAACTCAATTTATTGAGTTAAGTCTAGTTAAATTAGTTCCAAACTGTTTGAGGAACTAATGGTGACATAACAGTTAGTTGTTGCATGCATGCACTCAACTAGTGTACTCTAGTTAACTGAAGATTCCCTCATCAAAAACTCATGCATGTCTATTATGGGAAATACCCAGTTAGATTAAAGATAAGGACAGTGTATTATTAGTTGCATGTGTTTTCCTATAAAGAAAAGTCATGCATGCACAAGGAATAATTCCTTGGGGATTGCACAATTCTGACAGTGTGTGAGATCAGGTGATCATCCACTGGGTAGAAGAGGTTTTCCACTTGGTTGAAGGAGAATCATCCCAGAGGAACAACGCAAGGAAATATGAGCTTGGAGGGTAGAGAGGAAGGCTTGTGAGAAGCTAGGATTGCCTATGAGAATCTATGAGGATTGTATTGAGAGCTGGCTAGTTGTGAGAGATAAGGCTTTGTATAATTCCTATGTATTTCCACCGTGTATGATAATACAGATAGTGGGTTTTTTAGCTGAGGCTTTCCCCAAAGTATTTTCATGTGTATTGTGCATTGATTATTTTTCTTCTGGTTATATGTGTTTAGCTCAATCTTTAAGCTTCTGCAAAGCAAAATTTGATAGTAGAAGTAGGCTATAGTATTTTGCTTTGATTTATATTGCATTATCGGGTTAACATATAATCATATTTTCTACATGGTCTTAGAGCGAGATTTGTAGAGAATTTGTAGAATTTCTACATGGTATCGGAGCCAAGTTTATCAGAGCTATGAACAATATACTAAGAAGAGACTTCAAAGTTTAAAGTTTGGGCTTGCAGGTGCAAATTGAATTCATATCATACTTCAATTGAGATGGGACATTATGCGACTAATTTCCCATCGAAGAAGTCCAAGAAGGGATCCTCGGAAGGATCGAAAGGTGAGGCATTAGCCTCTTAGTTTGAAATGGACTTTACCCTCATCGCATGCATGGTGTCATCGATGATGGGTTGTGTCTGGTATATTGACAGTGATAAAAGTTTATTCTGTGCCTTGGAGGAGAAAGACCTCAAGATGTGCATAGATATGGGTGACAATGGAAAGTATAGTGTCTCAGGAGTGGACACAGTTGCTTTTCAGAGGGAGCATGGAGCTCCTATCTCCTTGAATGATGTGATGTATGTGCCTGGACTGAAGAAGAACTTGGTATCGGTCGTGATGTTGGAGGAAAAAGTCTACAATGTTGTCTTCAGTAAAGGAAAAGTGTTCCTAAGACACATAACCATGGGTCAGACCAAGAGGATAAAGATTCGAGTGAAGAATCTCTATAAACTAGGGGTAGATGATTGTGCAGCATTGAGTACGACAGCAAAATTGGTGCAAAGCCAAGACATTGGAAAGTTGTGGCACAGGTGGTTGGGCCATTTGCATCATGGGGCTTTGAATATAATGCAACATATATCTACAGGACTTCCCAAAGGTAAACTTGAGCAAGTTGACACATGCAAAGGTTGTACCTTGGGAAAATACACCAAGTCTTCCTTTCATGAACGAGACAGTCAAGCAAATGTTATCTTAGAGCGAGTTCATACTGATGTGTGTGGACAATTCTCGATGGCATCCACAGCGAAGTGAAGGTATTATTTGATTTTCATTGATGACTATTCGTTTGTAGAAGTTGAGAAATATTGATATGAGTATCTAAGGTGTGCGGTACAAAACTACTATTATATATGAGATTCTGTCAAAAATGCTGGATTTATTTCATGCAAAAGAAGGACCAAACTTTCACAAAGTTTTGTGAGTTCAAAGCTTTGTTCGAGAAAGAGTCAGGGAAGAAGATCAAGGCCTTGAGAAGCGACAATGGTGGAGAATATGTCTCTCAAGAGTTTAAAGACTTTTGTGCAGTGGAAGGAATTAAATGAGAGTTGACGGCACCTCATAACTCACAGCAGAATGGGGTGGCCGAGAGGAAGAATAGAACTATTATAGGGGCAGCACGGGCAATGCTACATGACCAAGGCCTATCACTTCACTTGTGGGCTGAGGCATGCAATACAACAGTCTTATTTTAGAATAAAAGCGTGCATCACATACTTGGGATGAAGACATTAGAGGAAGCTTTCTCCGGTAAGAGACTAGATGTGGGTCACTTCAGGATCTTTGGCTCATCAATATATTGCCATGTCACAAAGGATGCACAGAAGAAGCTTGAGTCGATAGCGAGTTTGGGATACTTGTAGGGTACACTGATACACATTACAACTATCGAGTGTACTTTCCTACCAATTGGAGGACAGTGGTTTGGAGAGATCTTACGTTTGATGAGAAAAAGGCCATGTGAGTTTCCCTTGAGAGGGAGCTCCAACTACAGGTTGTGGAGGAACTGTTGGTTCCTAAGGAGGAGGATCCTCAGATTGACGTGAAGTAGACACATGCAGAGGTTGTAGGAGTGGATACATCCACTCAAGCAGACTCTTCTAAAGATGGACAGAAGCAGACAAGATAAGCTAACAGATTGTTGGAGGATGCAAGAGAGAATGTGGGAGCACCATCTTCTCAGTGCAGACAGAGGACGTCACCTGAGAGCTACACTGGATACATGGACCTTGCTAGGGAATGTGTTGAGACTTCGCCATCTTCCTTTGAGGAAGCGGTGCAGCAACTGATTCAGGTTGATGCTATGATGGAGGAGTTCAACTCCATAGTTCATAACAGTGTTTGGGATATTGTTCCAAGAATAGAGAACAAGTCACTTGTGAGTTCCCGTTGCCTTTACAAGGTAAAGAAAGTTGTTGATGATGGGACGATCATGTTTCTGCAATATATTTCTACAGAGGAGCAAGATGCTGACATTTTGACAAAGGCATTGTCAAAGTGTAAATTCGAGTTCCATAGAGACAGGATCAGGTTGGCAGATAATCCCTTTCTTGTTGAGAGGGAGTGCTGAAATGTGGCAACAAGATTATTCAAATTTAATTTGTCCTTGAATTAAATTGTGAATTAAAATCAAATTTAGTCTTAACAGCTACTTGGAAATAGTTAATTAAGTTATTTTGACTTAATTTGTTGGAGAAATTCAAGTTAGAAGTCTTTCTGAAGTCATGCAAGAGTTATCCCTTAAATTAAGGAAGATAAGATTGAGTTATATTTGAGTTGTAATTAGTTAACTCAGTTTACTAAGTTAAGTCTAGTTAAATTAGTTCCAAACTATTTGAGGAACTAATGGTGACATAACAGTCAGTTGATGCATGCATGCACTCAACTAGTGTACTCCATTTAACTAAAGATTCCCTCATCAAAAACTCATGCATGTCTATTATGAGAAAGATCCAGTTAGATTAAAGACAAGGACAATGTACTATCAGTTGCATGTGTTTTCCTATAAAGAAAACTCATGCATGCAGAAGGAAAAATTCCTTAGGGATTGTGCACTTCTGATAGTGTGTGAGATCAGGTGATCATACTTTCCACTTGGTTGAAGGAGAATCATCCCAAAGGAACAACACAAGGAAATAGGAACTTGGAGGGTAGAGAGGAAGGCTTGTGAGAAGCCAAGATTTCCTGTGAGCATCTGTGAGGATTGTACTGAGAGCTGGATAACTGTGAGGGTTAAGGTTTTGTATAGTTCCTATGTATTTCCACCTTGTATGATAATACAGATAGTGGGGTTTTTAGCTGAGGCTTTCCCCAAAGCATTTTCATGTGTATTGTGCATTGATTCTTCTTCTTCTGGTTATATGTGTTTAGCTCGATCTTGCTCAATCTTTAAGCTTCCGTAAAGAAAACTTTGATAGTAGAAGTAGGCTATAGTATTTTTCTTTGATTTATATTGCATTATTGGGTTAACCTACACAACATATTTTCTACATGGTATCGGAGCGAGATTTGTAGAGAATTGCAAAATTTCTACAAGAGGATTCCTCCTGGAGGAACAAGTGCCATAAAGGGTAGCAACTGGTTCAAGTTATGATAGAACTTCTCAAAACACGTAGAGGTTAAGAGGCTAGCTAATAAGACCACTCATCGTATCAGTTCCTCAAGAAAGGGTCAAACAACCAAGTTAAAGCATCTGATCAACGAAGCATATGGTAGCGATGGAATGACAAAGCCAAGGCTCATTTGGTAGAAATAGGCTAATGAAAATGGAAATGATGAGAGGTAGGATGAAAATGTTTTTATTTTTACACAAGCTTGAAACATGTGGATACTATGCTTGAGAATGCTTGAAGGTGGTTTCATTTGTTCACAAGCTTGAAAGATGAGAAAAATTGTGCTTAAGAGTGGTTCCATTTTTACATAAACTTGAAACAGAGAAAAACTATGCTTGAAATATGATTGCATGCCCCCAACATAATGACTGAATTCGAGGTACATGCCACCCAAGCTTCATTTCATTCACGTAAGTATACTTTTGGTTACTAACAGGTGGATGGAATGAAGGTTCATTTATGAGATCACGTGAAAGACTCAACTGGGAATTTATGAGATCTAATAAAAGACTCGAATTGGAAGTATATTTGTTTCATTTTTTAATGAGCTTGACATAGCAAAAGAACTATACTCAAGGGACCTTGTTTCATTTTTTAACGAGCTTGACACAAGACAATGAACTCTGCTCATATACCTTGTTTCATTTTTTAATGAGTTTGACACAAGAAAAGGAACTTTGCTCATGGGAACCTTGTTTCATTTTTTAATGAGCTTGACACAAGAAAATGTACTCTGCTCCAGGACCTTGTTTCATTTTTTAATGAGCTTGACACAAGAAAATGAACTCTGCTCCGGGACCTTGTTTCATTTTTTAATGAGCTTGACACAAGAAAAGGAACTCTGCTAAGGGACCTTGTTTCATTTTTTAATGAGCTTGACACAAGAAAAGGAACTCTTCCCAAGGAATTTGTCCATGACCTACAGAAGGCCATGGCTTCCAAGAGGTTCTCATCATATGGGATAATAACACTCTATAAGGTATAAAATGATCCAATAGAAATATCAGACTCCAATTCCCCCAGTAAATGATGCACTACATCACCTACTAGATCATTAGCAGATGTGGGCATGGACAAGTTGCCACATAATTAATATGTGGTGGGGGAGATACCACTTGCATATAAGGACCATTTATGGATGTTGTTTGATTGGGAGTCAAATTAGGACCAACAAACAAAAGTTGGTCAATGGTCACAATTCTTCCTTCATGTGGGAAACTCATCACACGAAAAAGTGAAGAGACAATAGCTCCCATGTCATAAATATAGTCATACCCAAGAAGTAAATTAAAATCCAAAGGGCCTTAGACTATCATCACATTGATATAGACAATCTTTCCTCCAAAAGTAATAGGAAATTGAGGAAGGATCCCTAACAATTCACTGGTTCCTATGTTAAAGGCTAATAGATTCTAGGTAACAAGCATAAGCTGCGGGGAACTGAAAGATTGCCAAGTAGTTGAGGAAAAAATAGTAACAAACACGCCTTTGTATATGATTTTTCTATTTATGGTAATATTATAAGTTTGTACTATGATCAGGATTTTCTAATTTATTATACATAATTTACGATTGTGGACATAAGCATCTTCCCTAGATCTACTAGACTAGTCTAGAATAACATAAAGCAAACAATAAAAAATTCCCCTTAGAGAAATTGGAGAATGTAAATATTCTTACTTGTGATCCATCTCAAGATCTTCTCTCCTCTTGGAATGTAAGCTCCAATCCTAGCTCTGATCTCTATAATTAGAACCTTCACAAACAATCAACACAAGCTAAAGATCTACCACATATATGTAGCATTATCCAATTACTCTATTCAATGGATCAACATAGCATTGGAATATATGAATGTAAACATAACATAACACATGTAGGAAAATGATATACTCTTTGTATTAATATGAATAGGAGAGATTTTACAACCAAGAATAGTAGCTGATCTTGTAGATATCTCCCCAAGTTGACTTATCCTTCCTTGTCACAAAGCACACCTTAATGTCACCCTAATGCATGATGATGATAACTCTCTAAGGTTCAAAGAAGCAGCATGAGGGTATGATTAGTCTCTAAAATCCAACCCTAGTGTTGTAAATGGTTGTAGATTTATAGGAGAGTGTGGTAGTTTAGTAATTCTTATCCATTTACCAATCTAGGCTTGAGATCCACTTAGGAAGGGAGTATGAGCTCAAGGGATAAGAGGTGAAATCTCTGAGGTAGGATAAGATAGGATTCAAATTTCTTATCCAAGGTAAATGGTTGTAACAACTCCTAGAAGCTTCTAGAAGAGGAAGCTTTGAAATTATTTTTATCTTTCATCAATTTCTAGAATCAGTTCCCCCCCAACAAGGGACAACCTACTGCTGATCAACGTTGGTGCAAAACTGGGAAACCTACTACTGAACGTGGATCCCAAAAGGGTCAGGGTGTGCTAGCCTTAAAATAACTTAAATGAATTAGTCAGACCTAGAAACTTAGGGATTTTGAAGAGTCATGCTTATGGATTTATGTAGGGATGATGGAAAGGTGTTCATCGATGTTGATTGATCCAGTTTGTAGGCCTATTGACCAGATGTGACAAAATGGCCTATAAAATTGTGGAAGAAAATTGTTGATAATTTTAGAGGAAATAACAATGAAAATGAGAGTGGAAAACAACAATGGAGGAAGTAGTAAGTGACACCAGCAAAGCACTATGCAGTTGTATCATCGGAGTGCAAAGGCAATAGTGGTTGCAACAATGGGTAGTGGTAGCAGTAATGATTGCAACAATGGGGTAGCAGTTGGGGAGCAATAATGATTGGTTGACTTGTTGATTGTAAGGGGGAATGGACTATCCTTTGGAATAGTTCTACAAATATCTTTAGAACTTGTTGAGCATTAGCTTCCTTGGGGAGTATCTTACTTCCATCCAACCTAGCTGGTAAATTGTGTATGTAACCATACATAATGCAAAGCGTGTTTGGATAAAATATCTTGAGCATTGTGTACTTGATGTGATGAGGTTTTTGTTTATCTTAATTCTCTAAATGTTTAAATTAAATAAATTAACGAGTTGTAAAATTCAGGTAAATGTCGATTCACCCCCCTCTTAGTATTTCCAACAAAAGTGTATATTTATGTGCTTATTTATTGAATGTATATTATGATTTATGAGATTCCTAGTCATGATGTGAGATAGTAGATCTAGCTGTAATGGTTCTATAGTATTAATATGATTATTATTAAGGCTTTAATGTTCTATTATGATGAGTTTTCTTGAATATGGACATGAATTAAGTGGTTCACTTAAGCATAATACTAATTTACTTTTATCCCTAGTTATTGCTAATGTCCATGGTCTATTATTACATAGAGTAGAAAAACTTTAAGGCTTGCTAAAATAATCAAAGAACCTTGTGGATGATATGGAGTTAGAGGGAAGGGTAAGAACCTTGATTGCAAATGGGAGACTCATGGGTAAAGAGATCTTCTTAGAACAACTGATGGAAAGTATTAAAGAGTTCATTGAAGAACTTTGGAGCAAATAAAAGTATGCTAGAGAGCCTGAAGAAAATCATGTTAAATGGATAAGAGAATAAGTGATGAGATTCCTTCATTGTTAGTGAGTATCGTTGTAGTCTTCATATGTCTTCTAGGAAACTTATATTCTTTTCAAGTCTTGAAAAGTCTACGTCATGAGCTTGCTATTCTTTGGAGCAATTTGGGGGACGTATCCCCCTTTATTTTTTAGCTATCCGGAAAATTTTGGTTAGGGAATCCCTATCCTTATCCATTGATTATATGGTAAACAAAGGGGCCATGAACTTGAGCCAATAGGAAGGTGGTATAAGACTTGAATGTAAATTTTACTAGAGTATTAGATTATCGAGTCTTGGGTATCTGCTATTACAATCAAACAATAGTTGTGATTTCCAGGACTTTAATAAACCCAACATACTAGTATATAATATAATACTTTTTCATTAATGAATTTGCATGAATTGTTAGAAATTGACTTATCAACCATTGCTCAATAAGTATTAGAATTTTGGGATTGACCCTTTCAACCTTGAATAATTGAAGTAAGGGAGGAGTTGGAAATTCTTGGAACTGGAGTCCTTTAACCTTAAGCCCTTGGTCACATGGTATGATGGTAGTTCTGACTAGAAGCCCAGATAAAAGGGGCTATTAGGCCTTTGGCCATCAGGGATTAACTTTTCAAATTTATACTTTTAAAGGATGTAATAAATTCTATCGTGTAGAAGCCATGAATTAAATTGAATCCACATTGTCTAACACCAAACGAGAAGTATGGGAGTTTTTAGTTGATGAGATGGAGTATTAGGTATTGGGATTTTAGAGCTCAAGTGTCATGTGATCAAGACCTAGGTATCATGATTTCCTCCAATGCCATTGACACTCAATATAGTGGTGGATGTGGCATCATGGCATGGTGGAATTAGTGAAGTGGCATGTTGATGTGACTTGATTACATGGAGATGATGTGGCATGAAGCGGGTCCTTGATGATGTGGGATGTTAATGTGGCATTTTGACAAGGTAGGGTGATGTGTTAAGATGATGTATCAAATTTCGTAGAGGCGCTAAAGTGGCGACCAAATGGCAGTCAAGGTGTAGGTGATAAGCACATCAAATGCTTGGATGTTAGGTATCAGGTTGTTAGGAAATTGGATCATTAGGTGCTTCCCAATAATAATGGATCCTGACAAGATCACTAATTGATCAAAATATATCTGTTAAATGAAGTTAATCAATCATATCAAGAAAGTGTTGTCAGCAAATTTCCATGTAATGCTAATGGGTCAGTGTTCTGGTGACCTTAGAGATGTAGTGTTAGTTGTTGGGAGAAGTGGATTTTTTATGTTAGATAAGTTGTTACTAGGTTGTTGGGAGTAATATTATCAGGAGGTTAAGACCTCCTGATTGGTCTTACCCCTCAATACTAATGGAATAGAAACTATCTAAGTTGTTAGAGATTTACTTTCTTCTTACTTGACAACGGCTATAGTGAATATCAACCTTCTAGGGATTGGGTGTAGATGTGAAAGTAAGGCTATCAAGATTTCCTCCCAAAATTGTTGAAGCCCAATAAGGAGCAAAACATGGTATGCCTAGCAATCAATACGAGGGTGATACACATTGGTGACATGTGGGTATGGGATGCCACATGTATGCTACATGGAAGTGGTATGGATGATGTGTGGAAATTGGAGGAAAATTCTCAAATGAACATAACATTGTGTCCAAATCTTGGATTTGGATGAAATTTACATTATTATAAAGCTCTTGACAAAAAAAAATATGATCGAAATGTAAAAAATGAGTTTTAAAGCAGTTAAATAAAGATGATTTTGAAAACCTCCTCTTCATAATTTTACCTTGGAGTTCAGGCCTAGACACTACATAGCCCTCATTAGGCATTAGTGGTTGGTGTGTTATAGGGGGTGTAGATCTATTCCTTCACAAATGAACTACTCCATTCTTGAAGGGTACACCGAGAGTTCCTTGAGGGATGAACCTAAAACCACTTCCAAAAAAAATGCCATGTCTAGGATTTGTTTTCCCTTGTAACCATCCATACTAATCCCATGCCAAATTGTTCCTTGAATTCTAGTGTGATGGACCCGTATCTCCTTAGGCCCCCTTTTGTATCTTAGGCATAAAAGGGTGTTGGTTTTTTATCTTCCCAATGACTAGGGGCCTTTTGAAGGTTGGTCATAAATCTTATATTGGATTTCCTTGGAAACAATCTTATGTGAAATCAACCAAGGTCATTAATGAGATATTTTTTTGGGTGCTTAGAGCCAAGAATTCCCCTAATCACATTCCACCATGAAAATTATGCCTTTGAATGTCTGATAAATGGGAGGGAGGCCCAAGTTTTTTTTCCTCAAAAGATTCATAGTGTTATAATATCTAGACATTGTTATGCTTAAAAAAACCATGGGGGTCACGATTCATTCATTTATAAATGGTGGAACTTTTTCAAATTAGGTTCTTTCAGGTTGGGGAGATTAATCTAAAATTCTAAAGATACAACCACTTTAATTTCTTCTTTTGTAGCGCATTTGTGATTGATCATTGTAGTCTATAGTTGAGAGATGGATATGAATCTCCATATCTTGAATGGGCCATATGAGGGAAAATAACAAGTATGAAAATAAAAAGTTCACTAAGATGTCTCTAGATGGAGAACCTCATCGTAAGGGGTGACCTCAACCTCATGAATAGTGAAGTAGAAACTTTGAGCAATCATTCATGGGAGGATATATTATCTAGTTTTTATGTTGATTGTTTGAACATGTTGGATAATAGAATTGGAACTTGTTTAGGTCGTTCTCAGCTAATCCAATAATGTATGGGTGATGATACTATATTGAAACGATTAGACTAGATCGTAGCTCATTAGGATCGGATTCCTCTTATTAACTAATAGAAGAGTTGGACCAACAAATTATTCATCATGGATCACTATCACATATTCTTTGAGTTTAACAAAGGATATGAGAAACTAAGTTCTCCATTTCAGTACAATCTACATTAGAGTGAAGAGGAAGCATTTCAAACCCTTGCAATGGAGAATTCGATATATTTTGAATGGACTTAGATGCTCTTTCTTGTGCACAATTTTCACAAAACCTAAGGGTCCTAAAAGAAAATGTGGATATGTGGGCCTAAGATAAAAGAAAGTAGATGTCTCAACTTATCAAGGTAGTTGAATCTAAATTAGCTTCCTTCAACATTGGTCTTGAATTATCAACTAAGAAAATGGTCCACGTGCAAAAAATGGAAAAAAAAGGGTTAAACTACTACTAGATAATGAGAGGGAGTCGAGAATAAAGAGTGCAACATTATGACTGGAGGTGAGGGATCAAATACAAAGTTTTTATAGAATTTTTATAACGATCACAAGAATTACAACACAATTTGGGACTTGATTGATGTGATAGGAAATAAAGTGAAGGGTTTCAAGGATATATCCATATTGGGTGTTAATCATTTTGGGAACCTTTTAAAGCCTCTTAACCATGAGGAGATTAGTGCTATGATAAAGATGCTAGAAAATTTTGCAATATTAGTGGAGGAAGGAAAAAATATAGATCTATTTCATCTAGTCATGGAAGATAAACTATTGGGATTGATTAAAGGCTTTAAGAAAGACAAGAACCTAAGACGAAATGGATGGACAGTAGAATTTTTGTGGATTTCTTAATATTATGGGGGATGATTTTCTTATGGTTGTGGAGCATGTTTGATAGTTATGGAGAGTGCCTAGGATTTATAGTTCTAACTTCATTTTGCTAATTCCCAAGGTAAAGTATCCCATAAATTTTAATGATTTGTTCCCTATATTTCTTTAAAACAATATGTATACAATTATGTCAAAAAAATCATTTCTGTTGAAGTTAAACCATTTCTCTCTATCATGTTCTCAAATAAAAATTTTGGATTTCTCAAAGGTCAATTATTCCATGAGCCTATTGGTTTGGTACAAGGAGTACACATCGTTAAAAATGCAATTATTCCCATCATGGTCCTTAAATTGGATCTCTCGAAAGTTCATGAACATGTCTTATGGACTTATCTAAACTTCCTGCTCTTACATATAGGGTTTTATTTATTTATAGTAAATTGGATTATGGGATGTGTGAAGTCTTCATCCATTTTATTCTTAATAAAAAAGATTGACTGTAACTTTTTCAAGCCTATAAGCGGGTTTTGTCAAGGTTACCCACTTTCTCCATATGTGTTTCTTCTTATCATGGAGGGGATTAGTAGACTGATCAAAAATCCAAACTATCAAGTCTCATCCATGGGTATCAATTTGGAAAAATATTCCTCTCACACACTTATTCTTTATTGATGATATACTCTTAAATTTATGTGTAATGTATTAGAAGGGGAAGATATAGATAAATATTCAACAAAATATATATATGTATAAAATTGAAGGTTAATATGGAAAAAGCAACAACATACCTCCTATAGATTGAGGCAAGTACAAGATGATAGGTGATCGAAATTTCTTACTACAAAGCTGTTGCACTCAATGATGGATTCAAAACATTTTGGGTTTAACATAAAAACATAAAAAAACAACTATTATTGAATTGTATATTGGAAATGTCTTTATGAAAATTTTGAAAACAAAATAAACATCTAGATCAATGGTTGGATCTCCTCCAAGGGACATCTTGATCTCATTAAATTTGTACTTGAAGAAATCTTGGCTTATTGCAATTTTTTGGCACATATTTCAAAGGTGTCCCTTATTAAAAATTTGTAAAATGGCTTTCAACTATCTCTGGAAAGGATCCTTAGATTACTTGGGGTCCCATCTTGTGAGATGGAAACACATTATGCTACCCAAGGAACAAAATGGTTGGGGACTAAAAGAAAAATTATTTTGGGAAAGCATTGGAAAGTAAGTCTTTATGTGTCTTTCTTACTTGAGATAGATTATTGAAACAAATTATTACTACAAAGTGTATCACACCTAGGACAATATTGGATGGGACCTACTCCAAGTATAAGTATACTACAAAATCACTCAACCAATGAAAATCCATATCTAGGGAAATTGTTCATAAACATAAAGATAAAGTAATATGAGATAGTTACCCACTTTCTTGGTATAGACATTGAATTCAAAATGGAATCTAGAATGTTTGTTTTAAGAAGAAAACCATATATTTTAGCATACAAATCCTAAGGATCTTTATGAAGGCCTTGAAGAGATTTCGTAATGTGGAATACAAGTTTGAAGTCTTTTTAACATAGTCAATAGGTTGCTCCTTGTAAATTTCTTCTTGAAAACCCCCATGCAAGAAGATGAATTAACATATTTTTGTTGGACATCCCATTTATATTAAGTTGTAAGGGTTATAAAAAGGAAGATGTGATTCATTTTAACGACATGGGAAAATGTTTTAATATAGATAATTCCTTCTACTTTAAAATCCTTTTGCAACTAATTCAACCTTACGTCTTTTAACACTTCCATATGAAGCAAACTTAGTTCTATACACCCATTTAAATCTAACATTTTTTCTTCCTTTTAGAAAAGGTACAAGATCCCAAGTATTGTTCACCATTAAAAACAATATTTTTCATTGATTATTTGACCCCAATATCAATCCCTAAATCTTTTGCAATTATTTTTAGATCAAGATTTTTGGAAAATTGAACTAAAACAGAGCTTTGCTTGAACTATTAATGTGTATGATGTTGATTTCAAGGATTGTTGACAAGATAATTAGTTGCTTCTCATGTTGTAAAAACCCATCTAGAGAGTTGTGTTATTGGTGTAGATTCATGTTCAATAAACCCAACTAGAAGAAAGTGAGTAGATGGAAGTGGATTTTCATCCTCAATTTCAGCGTCTAAAGAAACTATAAAAAAAAATGGAATAGAAGATGACACAAACATCACATTAGCTTGTAGGATGAGACACCTTCATTATTATTATTTTTTTCAAATTTTAAGTTTGTGTTTCCTCATAAATTCAAAACATCAACATACATCTTCCATCTTTCCATGAATTTCTAATTTCACTAAAGTCAATCTCAATCTGCCACTACGGAAACCAAATATATTGACCACCTTCTAAGAAAAATTCATACCAGTATAAAATTAACTGAAATTAAACCAACCTATCAACGAGAAAACTGAAAAGGAAAATATATTTGAGCAACATAAAAACTCACAAGTCTTAAGAGGTCACAAGTGTAGGATCTTTGGCAGTGGAACTAGGAGGAGTAGAAGCCTTAACATTGCACTAGAGGTGGTTATGAAGGTGAGCTAGTTGGACGTCCAAACTTTCTATACATGAAAATTGAAATCTCTAAGCACACTTAATATCATTCAAGGCAGCATAAATTTCATATTGTTCCTCTTGATTCTCATTTAATACTTTTTCAATAAGAGTTTTGAGTTTTCAATCGAGATTTATTGAGTTACGATATTGTTTTTGTCTTCCCCTAATGTGGCCAAGGTAACAAACCCAGTAAGAAACATATTCAATAATATCAGAGTCCAAAAAATCAAGATGTTCATGAACAGGTAGAGTCTCAAGATGTTGAATATTTGCTCAAATCTCTAGTGGAACAACAACATGGTAAATATTCACAACCTCATGAGCTTGTGCTTGGGAATAGGTTCTAATATGAGAAGAATGACCACCCTCACCTTCACGACCACCCTACCCTCCATGGTAGCTACACATGTGATGTTGAGGTTGGGTACTCATACTAGCCACACATTGGGGGAATGATACAATTCAAGGAGAACAAATTGGGGAGGAGCATAGTGAAGGATAAAACAAAGGCTTATAAAGAAGGAAATTGGAATCAGGTTTATAGATAGAAAGTGGGTATAAAATGGAGTTAGTGGGAAGGAGAAAGATAACAAGAATTTAAGATATAAATTTCACGCCCCTTCTTAGCCACATAATGTAACAACAATAGAATATATAACTAAGAAAAAACCAAAAATTAATCTTCCAACAGTGAGGGGAATTGAGACGATGCTACCAAGAGGGTCACTGGACTGGGGCTAGGGATTGAACTTAGGTGAGAATTTCATTGAAACATAAGAAGAAACAAGCACACTCACAACCAACCTAATAGGAGGAAGAGGTCATCCACACTTATGAAGCCCTGGATCCATCCACTTCGCGAATATTGTGCTTCAAGAAGCCTAATCCCATGAATTCTTGGAGAAAAGGACATTACTACCAAAGTGTCATAGATGGCTTCAGGCTGAAAGTGAAAAGAACATTAAGGTTTAGCTAAGGAAATACACTAGAGCTATGAGATAATGGCATATTAGTAGAAACTTGACATTGTAAGTCCCCTTCCATAGACCCACCTATGTTGGAGAGGGGAATAATTCACCATTTCTAGCCCTCTACCTCAACCGTTTGGTAGAAAAATCCAAACATGATATAGAAACAATGAACACCATATGTGCTAAATCCATTCACATGGATGTGCATGTAGGGGGACATGCCACTCCATCCCCCTCTTTAATGTTTCTTGAGGTGTTGGGGTGGTGGGATCACCCCCCAACACCCTACCCATTTGCGCATCCCACCCACACTGGGGAGACAACTTCATTAAAATAAACATATTTCCTAATAAAAATTTCATTGGAAGGAGGTTGCAGAAGTATATAACCTTTTACATTTTTAAAATATCAAAAAAAAAAATCATTTCTCACTCTTAGGCCGCGCTTCTTTCCTTTTCTCTTTAAGGATGTGAGCTAATGCTTCACTACCAAACACATGAAAGTGGATTACATATGGTTTATGTTTACTTCACACTTATTTTAGTGTTACTTCTTTTATATCCTTTTTTGGAATGTGATTTATCATGTAATTGGAACAATTAATAACTTCAACCTCAAAATGAAGACTTAATCCTTCAAATTGGATCATACAATTTTCCATTTCTTTTAATATTTATTTTTTTAGCAAGACCATTTGGATGTGGTGTATATGGAATTATATGTTTAATTTTAATGCCCTATGTAGTTAAATAAGTTGTACATTTGTTGTTAACAAAGTCACGTCAATTATCTATTCTTAACTTTTAAAGTTGATTCCCATATTATTTTCCTACCAGGGCCTTATAGATCAAGAGCATACAAGAAACTTTAATATTTAAGGAATAAAATCAAGTTCATATTGATAAATCATCAATGAAAGTTAATAAATACCTCAATAGACTAGAGAAAGAAGTGGAAGAAAGCATACCACACAAGTCACTATGAAAAAGTTGAAAGGTGGTCAAGGCATGCCAAGAGGAATGTTTTCCAAAACTATCTCAATGATGTTTGTTGGGAACATAGTTAGAAAAAACATATCACCGTGATAAACAACTAAAAGAATAGGAACTGTTTTTAAGTTGGAAAAGAAGAAATATTTTCTTATGTTGATATTTACTTGTGATATCTTTATGTTCTTATTAACTTTCTTATGTTCTTCTTTTATCTTTTTTTCATCAAGAAATCTTAAAAAAAAAAACAAGAAAATCAAAGAAACAAGATGTGGACAATCATCCACAGCTAAACCCACTCTATAGGGGAAATCCCATTCAAACTCTTGCACTAGAAAATTCAAGTTGAGATAGAACAAGACTCTAAACTAGAAGGCCTTCATCATAAACCAAGTCAACCCTCAAACTTTTCTTACAACCTTCAAAGATCGACTACAATAATATTTCATGAACATTGCATAAATACTGCATCAAGGACATATTTTCGACCCTACTACATCAAAATTTCATACCTAATTGAAGACTACGATTTCCTCCCTTTTACAACTTCAGTTCCTTCACATGTGTGAGACAAGAGAGACAAAATTTCAAATTCATTAGCTAGATAAATAATTCCTCCTCCTTCGCTAGTCCTTTCCTCCTTCTTCCTTGAATTTCACACCTTTTACTACTTCCAACATCTAAATTCAAACTTGTTGAGTGAGTACACCAAATGAGGTCGATTAGATCCAATATATAGTGAGTTTGTGAGATCATATTCCCTTATTGGGGCTAACTTGTTCTTTCTTGAGGTTGGCTTGGTGGAGGATGCCTAGAAGACCTAATTTATATAAAATTAAATTTCTTTCTTAAGAGATGAAGCCCAAGAAGGGTCTTTTACATTATGTCATGTCAAATGACACTTGACATAAACCCTAGAATCCTACAATGCAGGCTTTGACCTATAAACAATTGACCCAAGCATGAAACCCATGCTTTAATAAGTCAATTTCTTTAATAATAAAATTCATTTTTCTTTGTTTTGACAAATACATTACATCATGACTCAAATATAATTATGAAAACCAACACTAGTTACATTCTTCAACACTCCCTCTTAACTAGGGAGGTATTCATAATTACATATATATAAAGGTACATGGAATCTATAAAAATGATATGATCTATGAAGAGTCGTAGCAGACATATGCTACAGATTAGATACTTGACCAGGGTCCTCTAATCGAGTGAGAGTAATGTGAACTCAATGTTTATCCACTCTAGGTACCATCAAGGTTTTAAGCTCTATCACCAACCCAAATATCTAGGTGTGTATCCAATTTCGGAGCTCCATGACCAATGATACCCTCCCTACTTCGGGATATAGACATCAAAACATATGCTAGCTAGATGTACTCCCAAGTATCTTTCCATAAGATTCTTCATCTCACCTAATAAACTAAATCAGATATATCCACCAATTCAAGCATGCTTCAAACACTCGACCTTTTATGGAGAGATCCTGCAAAATCATAACCCCAATAAGTAATGAACCTTCAAATATATATACAAGTAAACGAAAACCATTAGGGTCCCTAATAATTATGATGCTACTTATATCATCATGAATTCATCCGAATACAACTTGTCATAAGATTCCTTCTTTAATTTCTTCAGTAGCACCAAATACAGGCTCAGTATTTCTCAAGTCTTTTGTTTACAAATTCATGAATCAAAAATATTTGTCTGTAGTACCTCAACTTAATTCTTTCTTCAAAGTATTGATTGTCATAATATGCCCTCCCTCTCAACTGGGGAGATATACCCTCTCTTCTATCCATGATCCCTCTTAACTTGGGTGTAACAACCCTAGTGAAAATTTCATGTAATAAAAGTTAATAAAGGCAGAATAATAACCACGGTTGATGGGACACTTATTCCATGTTGAATGATGGGAAATAAATCCTAGTGGGTGTTCATTTGGTTTATTATGGCTAAGGAAATTGGAAAAGGAAATGGCTAAGGTTTTGGAAAGGAAAAATGGCATTTTTGGCACATTTATTTATGAAAATAATGGAAATTAGGAGAAAATGAAGGTGAAAGGTCATAGGTTTCATGTGAGGAAAATGAAGGGGAATAATAGAAAATGAAGAAAGTAGATTCCTAATTGATAAAAAGGCTTCTGGGGATCAACTTGTAACGTTTTTTTAGTTTAGTTTTGGAGCTCTCTCATTATTCTCTCACTCTTGGACACTTAGAGTTTTCTTGGAGCATTTTGGCATTGCATCAAGAAAGGAAAAGAAGGCAAGAGGAATGAAGGAGGAAGCAAGGATGGAAAGGATCAAGTAGCTAAAGTAGTATTCTTTGTAGGTATCGATTTGCATGTGTATTTTCCTTGCGAGATTTGGCATGCATGGTATTGCATGTAGTTCTTTTACTATTATGGCATGGGATTTTCCAGGTGTGAAAATGTTTTTATCTCAGCCTTTCCATTTCTAGATAGCCATGGTGTGATCGGGTTCTCATTTTTTGGTTGAGCTAGATTGCTAGATGTATTCGAAGCTGAGTGAGGTGGACCTCTGAATGATAGAAAACATGGCCTAGTAACCCCTGAACTAGACTGTGGGTTGTGGTAAAGATGGATTTTGTGTTGTCATGATGTTCCTAGGAATCCATGCTGTTGATTGGTAGGATAAACATTAAAGCCAAGAGGTGGATTTCTCTTCGTTCAGCCTAGTAATCTCAGGTTGGGAGATATGGTAAAGCCTGGAGAGTGGGTCTCGGTTTAGGGTTTAGTGATTAGTTGTGGATTGCAATAAATCTTGAGAGACTACGAGATAGGAAAATTCCTCATAGTGTAGGTGGAGAAATTGTTGGCATTATGATGCATGTGTTGCCCTTGATGGAAACTCACTTGTATATGGTAACTAGACGAATCTAAAGGACAAATTGGAAGAGACTGAATGATGAAACACAAAGATATAAGAAGCGACAGAATGATGGAACAAAATAATGGTTAATGGTTAGATACAAGAATATTGTGTTAGTGTTGTCCTTGATAGACAACCTATTTAATGAATTGACTACTTGATAAATATATAAACAGGATGGGACAAAATGCATGGAAATTGTGTTTATGGATGTCACAAAATGTAGCGCAGTTCAGAGGAATCAATTCAGAAGTGATGTATGATGGTACTCACATTGTAATAGGTCAATTAAGAGGTAACAAAGTAATGGCACAAAGGAACATGATGATGGAACAAAGGATTACATATCAAAATCAATAAATGGAAGAAAAAGAATGTTTTAAGTCATATTAAGTTGTATACATGGGTAAAGGCGCCTATACATGTTGGTTCAGATCTTCCAAGTAGCATATGCAGAAGAAAATGTTGTTGTTCACAGATGACTGATCTATCTGATCAATGTTGTTGTTTTACTGTTATTTGTCAATGATGTCTTCATTAGATCTGAAAGTAAAATTGATTGTATAAGGAGATTGAGTCTGGTTGATTCATTAATTGAGTGAGAAGGGTGATCTTTGCTACTATCTATTTAGAACTCTATAATTTGGCAATAGATCTTTAGAATGTCATTGGTTGGTACAATTAGAGATACACACAGGTTGGTTTAAATGAAGTAGCGTATACATGCATGTTGTCTTCACTCAAGTGGCGTATACATTCTGACATATGAATTTTGAGGTTGCAATTAGTTCTGTTCAGTGATGCAGTGTTTTGGGTTCAATTATGTATCCTAGTTACAGTGATCTGTTTGTTCCATTTCATTTATTGAATTTTGTTTAAGTGTCAATTCATTGAGTTTTCACTGATTTATTGATTCAGTTGTGGTTGATTTAGAAATTGATGATTGAGTGATTCAGTTATGCCAGAGGTTTTAGTGATTAATTCAGAGATTGATGATTATCTTTTAGTAATTGGTTGATGTAAATGTATTTTGTATTACAGTGGTGATTGATTTTGAGATTCAATGTTCTAATGGGTCAAGTATGAAAATTTGATGAAACATGGCCTACATATTGCGTTGTTGTGTACGAGGAGTATCCAGTTTGAAAATTTATGAAACATGGTCCCTGGAGGATACTGAGGGTTGGATCCTTTAGTGAGGAGGTCAAAGCTTCCTGCTAGTAGTGACTGGTGATTAGATCATGGGTTGTAGCTCCCTTCTAGTAGAAGCTGGAGAAGGAGAGAAGGTTGTAGCCTTTTGTAGGTGGGCACCTGCGTACTGGTATATGTTTACACAGTACAATTTTGTAAATAGCTTATTCATTATATTAAAAAGAAGATAGAGACAACAACAACAAGTGGCTTTTCGCTCGCAATGGGTTTCCACCTTAAATCTTGGTGTTCATATGTGTTTCTTATGTGTGATGCTTTATTTATTACAACACATGGTTAATGTTTAATAAAGTACTAATGCACTAGATGAAGATATACATATGATGGATTAACTGAATTATAAGTTCTCCAGATATACGCTAATTGGCTTAAGAATAGTCGCGTGCACACACAGGTTTGATTCAATAAAGTCACGTATAGAAATCTGAATATGAAATGTAAAAATTTATTGATTTGTAAATACGAATTCACACCCTGCCTCTTAGTATTTTTCCCAACAATTGGTATCGGAGCAGATTCTTTGGAATAAGCTTGATCTCTTGAAGGAGATCCGTTGTAACAATGGGAAAGAAGCAAAAGAAGAAAGCACCTCAGAAGAAGAAGACATCTCAAAGGAACTGTGACGTCAGGAGAGACAATTGGCTATTAGGTGGAAGTAAGTATTTAGATTTAGAATCACTTCAGATTAAAGATGAACAAGAGAAAGAATTATCAGGTACAAATTTTTGGTCTTCTGGTGATACATTTCTTTGTTCATGCAATATTGATGATACTGAAAGTGATAGTGAAGCAACTGAATTTTTTCTTATGGGTGAAAGTGAAAGAAATATAAAGGTAGAAGTTAAAAGGCTCACAGGAAAAATTAGAGATCAACAAGATCTATTTGACAAAAGGGAGTGTACCTACAAAGAAGAGATTACCAGGTTAAAAACTCAGTTGGAGGAAGGAAACAAAATAAAGAAGCAGTACAAAGTAAAGGAGGATTAAAGTCAAATACTACAGGATGAAGTGACATCATTAAGAAATGAAGCAAATGAAAAGGATACAACAACCAAGGAACTTATAGAAAGAACCAATTTCTATGAAGGTCTTGAACCTATGGTTGTCTCTCTAAAAGAAGATTATAAAAATTCAAATAAGCAGAATGAGGAACTACTTCAAACATTTGAAGAACAAGAAAATGAGGTTCTCAAATTAAGGTAAGAAGTGGAAGAAGGAAGAAAAGTTGAATAAATCATAAAGAAGTAGTATCTTCAAAAGGAAGAGCAATATCAGGTTGAGGTAAATATCCTAAAAGATAAATTAGAAGGAAAGGATAAACTTTTATGATTTCAAGATAGTACTAAGATTTTGGATAATATTCTTAGTAGTCAAGGGTCTCCTGCCATCAAATCTGTTCCTTGCTTTCATGAAACTGTTAAAGGTGAATCTAGCTCACAAACTGAGAAAGGAATTCTAATGAAAAATCTGAAATGCTTAACAAGGAGATAAGAGGTCAGCCCCATTAATAAACAAGGAAAGAAAGTCTTCAAAGAAAATCATTTACTCCTAACTATGGAAGTGTTAATCGATTATTTCCTTTAATGAATAATGTTGAATGTTATATATGTAATAATTTTGGACATGTTGTAGCCATATGCAAAAGTAGAATGGTTCAAGCTAATAACCATCACATAGAAAGATCATCAGCTTCCAGGTACTTTAAGGGATACTATTTTTCTTGCAATATGTTTGGTTACAAAGCCATTGATTGTTATAGAAGGAACATGAAACACATAAGATTTTATGCTTGTAAAAAGTTTGGGCATTTAGCAAAAAAATGTAGGGACAAGTCTATGGACCATTGTAGACAATATGGTAAGCAATAAAAAAAGCAGATTTATAGCATAAAATCTAAAAAAAGATGAATCCATCAAGAATCAAGAAAAGGAAGATCATATAAGGTGTGATCTTGCTCTCTGCTCATTCAATGACAAAGATGATAGTGGATGTGCTCATCATATGTCTGGAGACAAGATAAAAATGCAGTCTCTAATGAAGAAACATCATGGTAATGATATTCTTGGAACTGCTTCAGCAAAAGTTCTAGGACCGAGTATAGTAAGAACATAATTAGGGGAAATTGAAAGTATGAAGTTTCAGTGTTCCAATTTTCATATGCAAATATTACGAAGACAAGTCACATATATATGTGAGTTATAAACTTCACAGCTATGTATATGTTGGTTTGATGAAAAATTAGTGGGGCAAACTCAGAAAAATGGTCTGATGTGGTTTAGACAATTATGAATTTTCTTCTCTGTTTTGATAGTTGATGATTACAGTCTGTGGATGTTATTTAGAAGTGATTTTTACCCTCATAAGGTTTTTATGACTTGATGTATAACTAGTTGACGATGATGCCTTGATGATTCTTACTGATCTTTGCAATGATCAAATCTGACAATAAATAGTTGGCACAGGTTCAAGGGGAGAATATGCTATACTTCTAACAATTCATTGTTGGCATTATGTTTAGAAGTATTTGGTACATAATGATGATGATGATGCTTATGTTGTTGAAGTATTTAAATGATACACCATGCTATGCTGCAATCATGGGTTGCCTATGATGAAGTCTCAGATGATACTTATATTGCTTAGGCAACATAGTTGTTATTTGGATCATATTTATAGATGATTGTGGATGACTCTTTTGATGATGCATATAGTACATATTGTATGTTGCTTACATGGTGATATTAATAAGGTCATGGAGAAGAACAAAACTTGAGTACACAAGTTCATTATTTGATAAGGGTCATTCATTTCTTTTATGTTACTTTCATATTGCCTTCAAATATGCATCAATTTCATATGGTATAGTTATGGATAAGGATTTCTATATTTCTTGGATCCCACATGGTATATTGGTTGAGGATTATATATCTTGATGATATCAAGAAATTTTGTCTGTGAGGTCATGATTTAATTTTCTCATTGATGAGAAGCTACATACATATTATGTTGATACGTGGATGATTACTTAAATTACACATTGGTAGATAATGCTGGTTGTCCAAGAGAATGGTTGTTGCAGGTTTCATGAAGACATATCTATTTAAAGACATGGTTATTTGGAGACGTGGCTTACTTATTCACATAATGATGATGACTTATCACTTTATGATGATAGGTTTGATTCTCACATAT
This sequence comes from Pinus taeda, assembly GCA_000404065.3. NCBI lineage: Eukaryota > Viridiplantae > Streptophyta > Pinopsida > Pinales > Pinaceae > Pinus > Pinus taeda. The sequence goes on from APFE030745494.1 coordinate 76,856, forward strand.
GTTGATTATCATGGTTTATGCTTGTCATGTGTGGGATGTTGGAAAAATCCCTAGTGAAGATACATGGTTGATATATTGAGGGTTGTTATGGAAAGACCATGCAGTTCTTGGTACGATGATGATGGTATAGTCATGGATGATTACTATCTTGTTTTCACATACATATGAAATGATGTGAATAATTTTGTGTTACTACTTGGAGATATGACATATGCTAAGTTGATTCATTGAAGGTTATTTTAGGGATTTTTTTACTAAGGAAACAAAGCAAGTTTATCTTGATAAGATCAAGAGGATGAGTTGATATCTATATGTGGAATACTTTGTCACAAGTTTATGATATAAAAGCTGCATTGACTTATCTTTTGATCTAATGATGGACATATACAGGTTGTTGTTCTTGATGCTGTTGACAGATGCTTATGGTGCAGATCATATATGGTGTATGATAGTTGCTAATAACTATCATGATATTGTTTAGGCCTTTTACCTATCTTATAAATGAAATGTATATCATTTGATGTAAATATCATGTAAAGATCTACGATGTAATAATTGTCATATTCAATCATGTATGGACTTTTGTGATCATGTCAAATATGTAATACCACTTGGTTGAGTGGTTGAGTCATTTGGTGTATCCCCACTTGGCTAGGTGATTGATGTATGTATGAGTAATTGGTGATATGAAGGTCATTATAGAGTCATGTTATTCTTTCAAATATTTCTGCAGACTCTGCATATGCTTAGGGGGAGCATGGACGGTATAGTGCATATCAGCATGTATTAAAGGGGAGGTTGATCAGAGAATTCAACATGTGCCTAGGGGGAGAATGATCAGTGTTCATATTTAGAAGATTGGATTTGGACACCTTCATTTTACATTGGTCAACCCTTTGCCCTTGATGTCAAAGGGGGAGAGTAGCTTGGTGTTTTGAAAAGCTTGGTGCTTCCCTAAGTAGCTTGTTGTTTGGTGAGTAACTTAGTGCTTGTCTTGATGTTATTTACAAATTGTGGTGATCAAACACCAAAATAGTTTCCATAATGTACAAAGGGGGAGATTTATGGAATTATGATGCATGTTTCGTCCTTGATGGAAACTCACTTGTATATGGTAACTAGATGAAACTAAACGATATATCAGAAGTGACAGAATGATGAAACACAGAAATATCAGAAATCATAGAAGGATGGAACATAATAATGGTTAAAGGTTAGATACATGAAGATTGTGTTAGTGTTGTCCTTTATAGACAACCTATTTGATGAATGGACAACTTGATAAAGATATAAACAAGATGTTACAGAATGCATGGTAGTTGTGTTTATAGATGTGGAAAAATGCAAGGCAGTTCAAAGGAGTCAGTTCAGAAGTGATGTATGATGGTACTCACATTGTAACAGGTCAATTCAGAGGTAACAGAGTAATGGCACAAAATTACATGATGATGGAACAAAGGATTACAGATCAGAATCAAGAAATTGAAGAAAAAGAATGTTTTAAGTCATATTAAGTTTTATACGCGAGTTCACCTAGTCCAAGTAGTGTATACAAGTGCGTTCACAAAACAAAAAGAGCATATAGGTATGCACACACTTTTGTTGAAGGAAAAGTGCATATGGGATGGAAAATTAAGGCTAAAGAATACCAAGGGTCGATACCATGGTATTACCCCACAATATTGAGCAGAATAACGGTTACTTAATCTCGTCCAAGAATACCATAGGTTCTAAGTGTTGTTTTGGTATGAGGTATTGAGAAAGGCTAAAACTATATAAGGAGGATAATATCAAAGGGCTATGGGTGCAAGTAATGTATATCTTATGAAGAGTTAGATCAAAATAAAATATGCATGCTATGGGTTTCTGATGCTTTGCTTGATCTGAACTAAGTATGCATCTGAGTGTTTGATGATGGATGAGATCTAATGATGGATCAGGATCATAAGACCTGAAATGACTTAACATTGTATGATCCGATAATGGATGGGCCAAATCTGATTGCTAACACATGTTTTTATCATTTAAATGTTGTGATATGGGTATGTCTGAAGTCTGGAATAGTTGTGAAGTTATAAGTTATTATTTGCATATCTATATGTTGGTTCGCCTTGGTAAAGGCACGTATACATGCTGGTTCGACTCTTCCAAGTAGTGGATGTAAAAGAAAGTCTTGTTATTTAGAGATGACTGATCTAGCTGATCAGTTCTACTATTTTATTGACGTTTTTCAATGATGTCTTCATTAGATCTGAAAGTAAAACTGATTGTATAAGGAGATTGAGTCTGGTTGATTGATTGATTAATTGAGAAGGGCGATCTTTGTTGCGATCTATTTAGAACTATGTAAGTTGATAGTAGATATTCAGAATGTCACTGGTTGGTACAATTTTTGGTTCAAAGGTTTTATGATTCAATATCTTTAGAGGTATACAAAAGTTGGGTTAAATGAAGTAGCATATACATGAAAATTTGCTTCACTAAAGTAGCGTATACATTCTAACATATGAATTTTGAGGTTACAATTGGTTTTGTTTGCTGATGCAATGTTCTGGGTTCAATTATGTGTTCTGGTTACAATGATCTGTCTATTCTAGTTGATTGATTGATTCAGTTGTGGTTGATTCAAAAATTGATGATTGAGTGATTCAGTTATGTTAGAGGTTTCAGTCATTAATTTAGTTGTGGTTGATTCAGATATTGATGATTAGGTTTCAGAGATTGATGATTGGGTTTCAATGATTGGTTGATGCAGATGTATTTTGTATTACAATGGTGATTTATTTTGACCTTCAATGTTCTCATGGGTCTAGTATGAAAATTTGTTGAAACATGGCCTACATATTGTGTTGTTGTGTACTAGGAGTATCCAGTATGAAAATTTATGAAACATGGTCTGTGGAGGATACTGAGGGTTGGAGCCTTCAGTGAGGAAGTTGAAGCTTCCTGCCAGTAGTGGCTGGTGATTAGATTAGGGGGTTGTAGCTCCCTTCCAGTAGAAGCTGGAGAACGAGAGAAGGTTGTAGCCTTCTCTAGGTGGGTGCCTGCGTACTGGTATGAGTCTGCACTAGTACAAGATTGTAATCAACTTATTCTTTATATTAATAAGATGACAGAGACAACAACAACACGTGGTTTTTCTCCTGCATTGGGTTTCCATCTTAAATATTGCTGTTCATGTGTGTTTATTATGTGTGATGGTTTATTTATTACAACACATGGTTAATTTTTGTCTAATGGTTAATAAAGTACTAATTCAATAGCTAAATATATACATATGATGGATTGATTGAATTATAATTTCTCTGGATATACACTAATTGGCTTAAGAACAGTTGTGTGCACACACAGGTTTGGTTCATTAAAGTCACATATAGAAATTTGAATATGAAATGTAAAAAGTTATTGAATTGTAAATATTGATTCACCCCCTTCCCCTCTCAGTATTTTATCCAACAATTGATATTGGAGCAGGTTCTTTGGAAGAAGCTTGATCACTTGAAGGAGATCCATTGTAACAATGGGAAAGAAGCAAAAGAAGAAAGCACCTCAGAAGAAGAAGACATATCAAAGGAAAAGTGACAACAGGAGAGATAATTGGCTATTAGGTGGAAGCAATTATTTAGATTCAGAACCACTACAGATTGAATATGAACAAGCAAAAGAATTATCAGGTAAAAAAATTTGTCTTCCGGTGATACATTTCTTTGTTCATGCAATATTGATGATAATGAAAGTGACAGTGAAAGAACTGAATTTGTTCTTATGGGTGAAAGTGAAAGAAATATAGAGGCAGAAGTTAAAAGGCTCATAGACAAAATTAGATATCAGCAAGATCTATTGGACAAAAGGGAGTGTACTTGCAAATAAGAGATTAGCAAGTTAAAAACTCAAGTGGAGCAAGGAAACAAAATAAAGTAGTATAAAGAAAAGGAAGATTAAAGCCAAAGGTTGTAGGATGAAGTGATATCATTAAGAAATGAGGTAAATGAAAAGGATACAACAACCAAGTAACTTATAGAAAGAACCAGTTAGTGTGAAGGTCTTGAAGTTGTGGTCGTCTCTCTTAAAGTAGATCTTAAAAAATCAAATAAGCAGAATGAAGAACCACTTCAAGCATTTGAAGAACAAGAAAATGAGGTTCTCAAATTAAGGCAACAAGTGGAAGAAGGAAGAAAATTTGAAGAAATCATAAAGAAGAAGTATCTTGAAATGGAAGAGCAATATCAAGTTGAGGTAAATATCCTAAAAGATAAATTAGAAGAAAAGGATAAACATTTACGATTTCAAGATAGTACTAATATTTTGGATAATATTCTTAGTAGTCAAAGGTCTCCTGCCATCAAATATGGTCTTGGTTTTCATGACACTATTAAAGGTTAATCTAGCTCACAAACTGAAGAAAGGAATTCTAATGAAAAATCTGAAATGCTCAACAAGGAGATAAGAGGTCAACCCCATCAACAACCAAGGAAAGAAATCCTTCAAAGAAAAGAATTTACTCCTAACTATGGAAGTGTTAATCGATGCTTTCCTTTGATGAATAATGTTGAATGTTTTATATGTCATAATTTTGGACATGTTCAGCTAGATGAAGAAGTAGAATGGTTCAATCTAATAACCGTCAGAGAGAAAGCTCATCAGCTTCCAAGTACTTTAAGGGATATTGTTTTTCTTGAAATATGTTTTGTCACAAAGACATTGATTGCTATAGAAGGAATATGAAACACATAAGATGTTATGCTTGAAACAAGTTTGGGCATGTAGCAAAAGAATTCAGGGACAAGTCTATGGACCTTCATAGACAATATGGTAAGCAATAAAAAAAGCAAATTTTATCATAAAATATGAAAAAGATGTATCCATCAAGAATCAAGAAAAGGAAGATCAGATAAGGTGTGATATTTCTCTCTACTCATTCGAAGAAAAATATGATAGTGGATGTGCTCATAATGTGACTGAAGACAAGAGAAAAATGGAGTCTCTGATGAAGAACCATCATGGTAATGATATTCTTGGAACTGATGCTTCTACAAAAGTTCTAGGACTAGGTACAGTCATAACAGAATCAGGGGAAACTGAAAGTATGAAGATTCAGTGTTCCAATTTTCATACACGGAGCTTATTAAGACAATTCACATATATACGTGAGTTATAAACTTCACAGTCGCATATATGTTGGTTTAATGAAAAAGAAGTGGGTCAGACTCAGAAAAAGGGTCTGATGTGGTTCATAAGATTATCAATTGTCTTCTCTTTTTTTATAGTTGATGATTACAGTCTATAGATGTTATTTAGAAGTGATTTTTACCCTCATAAGTTGTTTATGACTTGATGTATAACTAGTTGATGATAATGAAGTGATGATTCTTACTGATATTTGCAATGATCAGATTTGACAGTGAACAGTTGGCAGAGGTTTAGGGGGAGAATATGTTATACTTCTAACAATGAATTGTTGGCATTATGTTTAAAAGTCTTTGGTACATAATGATGGTGATGATGCTTATGATTTTTAAGTATTTAAATGATACATCATGCTATGCTACAGTCATGGGTTGCCTATGATGAAGTCTCAGATGATACTTGTATTGCTTAGGCCACATAGTTGTTATTTAAATCAGATTTATGGATGATTGCGGATGACTCTTTTGATGATGCATATAGTACCTATGGTATGCTTCTTACATGGTGATCTTCATAAGGTCAAGGAGAAGAACAAAACTTGAGTACTCAAGTTCATTATTTGATAAGGGTCACTCATTTATTGTATGCTACTATAATAATTCCTTCAAATATGCATCAATTTCATATGGTACAATTATGGATAAGGATTCATATATTTCTTGGATCTCACATGGTATATTGGTTGAGGATTATTGATCTTGATGATATCAGGAAAGTTTGTCTGTGAGGTCATGATCTACTTTTCTCATTGATGATAAGCTACGTACATGTTATGTTGATACATGGATGATTATTTAAATTACACATTGGTAAATAATGTTGGTTGGCCAAGAGAATGGTGTTATTGCAAGTTTCATGGAGACATACCAATTTGAAGACATGGCTTACTTAGTCACATAATGATGATGAATTCTTACTTTATGATGATAGGTTTGATTATCACATATGTTTATTCTCATGGTTGATGCCTATCAGATGTGGGATGTTGGAAAAATCTGTAGTGAAGATACATGGTTGATATATTGAGGGTTTTTATGGAAAGATCATGCAGTTCTTGGTACGATGATGATGGTATAGTCATGAATGATGACTATGGTGTTTTCACATACATATGATATGATGTGAATGGTTTTTTGTAACTGCTTGGAGATATGACATATGTTTAGTTGATTCATGGAAGGCTATGTTAAGGATTTTTCTACTAAGGAAACAGAGCAAGTTGATCTTGATAATATCAAGAGGATGAGTTGATATCTATATGTGGCATACATTTTCACAGGTTGATGATGTAAAATATACATTGACTTATCTTATGATGTAATGATGGACATATATAGGTTATTGTTCTTGATGTTGTTGACAGAGGCTTATGGTGCATATCATATATGGTGTATGATAGTTGTTAATAACTATCATGATATTGTTTAGTTCATTGGTCTTTGTTATAAATGTAATATATATCATTTGATGTAAATATCATGTAAATATCTATGATGTAATAATTTTCATATTCAGTCATGTATGTACTTTTGTGATCATGTCAAATATGTAATCCCACTTGGTTGAGTGGTTGAGTCATTTGGTGTATCCCCACTCGGCTAGGTGATTGATGTATGTATGAGTCATTGGTGTTAGGAAGGTCATTATAGATTCATGTTATTCTTTCAGTATATTTCTGTAGAATTTGCATATGCTTAGGGGGAGCAAGGACGTTATAGTGCATCTCAGCATGTATTAAGGGGGAGTTTGATCAGAGAATTCAGCATGTGCCTAGGGGGAGCACGATCAATGTTTATATTCCATAGATCAGATTTGGAAGCCTTCATTTTACATTCGTCAACATTTTTCCCTTGATGTAAAAGGGAGAGAGTAGCTTAGTGTTTTGATAATCTTGGTTCTTGCCTAAGTAGCTTGTTGTTTGTAGGGTATCTTTGTTCTTGTCATGATGCTATTTACAGGTTGTGGTGATCAAACACCAAAATAGTTTGCATCAAGCCGAAAGGGGGATATTTTTGTCATTATGATGCACGTGTTTTCCTTGATGGAAACTCACTTGTATATGGTAACTAGATGAATCTAAAGGACAAATCAGAAGTGATAGAATGATGAAACACAAAGATATCAGAAGTGACAGAATGATGGAATAGAATAATGGTTAAAGGTTAGATGCAAGAAGATTGTGTTAGTGTTTCCTTGATAGACAACCTATTTGATGAACGGACTGCTTGATAAAGATATAAACAAGATGTGACAAAATGTAGGGCGGTTCAGAGGAATTAATTCAGAAGTGATGTATGACGGTACTCACATTGTAATAGGTCAATTTAGAGGTAACAGAGTAATGACACAAAAGAACTTGATGATAGAACAAATTATTACATATCATAATCAAGCAATTGAAGAAAAAGAATGGTTTAAGTCATATTAAGTTATATATGCGGGTTCACGTAGTCAGATATTCATGATTGGGTTTCAGTGAGTGGTTGATGTAGGTGTATTTCGTATTACAGTGGTGATTGATTTTGAGCTTTAATGTTCTGATGGGCCTAGTATGAAAATTTGATGAAACATGGTCTACATGTTGGGTTGTTGTGTACCGGGATTATCTTGTTTGAAGATGTATGAAACGTGGTCCCTGAAGGATAATAAGGGTTGGAGCCTTCAGTGAGGAATTCAAAGCTTCATGCCAGTAGAGGCTGGTGATTAGATCAGGGGGTTGTAGCTCCCTTCCTGTAGAAGCTAGAGAATGAGAGAAGGTTGTAGCCTTCTGCAGGCTAGTGCTTGCATACTAGTATGAGTCTGCACCAGTACAAGATTGTAAACAACTTATTCTTTATATTAAAAATAAGACAATTGTTATGAAATTAGCTCAAGAAAAGATAGAAAAGATAGATCAACTCCTTAGAATTTAGCCTCTTCGAGGGGGCAACCTCCTTTACATTACATAAATGAACAATTATTGGATGATACAAATGAGAAAACCTCCTTTCTATATATAGGAGTCTATGGAGTCACAATATAACCCAGCCAACCTAACAATAATAATATAAAGCCACACAAATAACAATAGAGGGATTATATGGGGCACAGTAATAAAAATATGGGGACAATAGGGACTCAACAATATTAATAATGGATCCAACTACAATTGTAATGGGGTAATCACTAGTATTATAAGGACCTAACATGCCCCTCTCCTTCAAAAAAGTGTTGTCCTCAATGCTTGAGTAGTTCTGGATGTTTTTGTCTAAATTTCTCATCCTCCCATGTGGAATCTTCAGCAGATAAGTTCTTCCACTTGATCAGATACTCCAAAATTGATCGATTTCGTAGCTGTTGAGTTCTTGTTTCTGTGACTGCTTCCAGTTCCAATATAATTTTTCCTTCCT
>APFE030745500.1:21479-44089 GCA_000404065.3 Pinus taeda
ATAAATAGAAAATATTGACTATATTTATTAAAAAAAAGGATTTTGAATGTAGTATTACATTAAACAATTGATGTTAAGAAGAGCGAAATTTGTTTCTTCTTCTCACTTAGTCTAATGTTCGCTTGCTTTCATGTCATTGGATTTTACACTGCAAATTGTCCAAACATAAGGGGAAGTGTTGACCATTTGAAATTAAAGATTTAAAGAGCCTTCTTAGAGGTTAAAAGGACCCTCCCATGGGAAGATTGGAAGCCACACTACAAGCTACTCCATAGATGATACCATTCATGATATTTTACATTTTCTACTGGATGGCAAAGCATTCCTATTTGAATCATTGAAATCATTCTTTTGATGATTTTATAGTCAATATACATGCTAGGATAAATAGGCTTTTCGTATTATTGTTCATCTACTTCATCTTACCTACTCTTAGTTCTAAACAATCAACTAGGTAAGAATTTTTTGTAATTACAAGCACAAAAACATTATATGCAAAATGACAACTTCATTAGGGATTTTGATCCATTAATTGAATTTATGACTACTTTTTGGGTTGTTTAAAATCCTTAGTAGTTTTCAAGTTCACACTAGTCATTTTTTAGCTGCTACCAATAATTGGAAGGCCTCATTGTTTCAAAAGTTGAAATTTTGAAATTCCAACTTTTTGCACTAGCATACCCCATTAACTCACATTGTTCACACTTGTTTTCCCTTAATGTTGGCACTATGCATGCTAGATTCACCTAAAAACATGTACAATAAAATTGCATCCATAATGCACAACTATAGTTTGTGATTGTATTGTTCTCTATTCTACGACCTATGTGATTCCTCAAAGTTGCACAACTATTATAGCCATGAACCATGCAACCTCCTTTAAATTTAGTTTTTCTATAATATTTGAGTCTAGTACGAAGTTTTATTGGAAAATTCATTTCTCTATGAATTATTACTTTCCTTAACCATGTTGTTTGTCATGTTTAATTCTTAAATTTAGAGTGAAATATAAATAAAGAAGGAAACCCTTTCATTTCTAATACTTATCTCTTTTAGCATTCTTTTTTTCTTGAATTTTATGTTCATCAATTTATTTCCACGTTGTTAAAGTTTACATTTATCACTACATAAATGCATGCAACAAAGCACCTAAAACATATCCCCTATCAAAGTATGCTCTTTGCTAAATGGTTCTAAAATGATCTGGGTGATTGAAGAAGATTGGGGTAGTAAATCCCTGTGTTAGCACTCTTAAAGATAAATGTGTTTAGTTTATGAAATCAAGCCAAACCTTATAAAAATAAGGTCTACTAAAATGTTCCCATTAGGACAAAATAAATTATATTCTAAGTTAGGATTGTAGAGAAAGGGATTCTCGTCACTGTCTTTGGTTGTTTATCATTGAAATGTATTTGTGTTCCTAGGGTAATAAAGTTCTTTATAGCATGTTTTTGTCAATACAAGGGATGTGCTCTCATTCAAGTGTCAATCTTAGGTCAAGACTAGTAGTTTCATGGAACCACCCAACTCTTTCAAGCTACATTGTCACCTCTTGACCATTCAAAATCAATAATCCCTTATCCAATATCTATGAAGTGGTATCTTAGTTAACAACCTTAGGTGTATTTTCATGCAGCGCTTGTGGGATTGCAAGAGCCTTGGAGACAAATAGTTGTTACCCCCTTGGACCTATTCCCAATGATGTTTCACTATAACTATTTCTATCATACTTTCACTTGCTATCTTCAATGTATTTCATCACCATCCATGGAGACCCTTGGAAGGCCTAATCACTAAAACCATGGATTTTTTAACCTTGATAGAGTTTGAAAATGTGTGCTTTTATTTTTTATCACCATGCAAAACACTTTGTTAAAGATATGTTTGTTTACTATTTTAAACACACTTTTAAGGCCACTTTTTGCCCCACCTATGCACATTTTTGCATTCAACACATTTCTTTCCCATCTTACCTTAATAACCAGAAAATATTTTAAAACCAGACACTAGCAACAACCCTAAATTTCCTAGACATTCTCTTAAGTTTCATGGTCTCCCTTCTTCTTCAATAGGCCTTCCTACTCTTCTATCTATCTACCAAGACCTATTGTTAACTCTCCAAATCCAAACTTGAGCTCCTCCACATTCAGCTTGATTCCATTTATTTCAACTCTGTCAAGCTCATTCTCCACTATCTCTTCAACATTGAGTTAATCATTTGTTAGCTCATTGACTATTATTTTTCATCCACTACGGCTGGCTCAAACAATATTTAAATGGCTAGCTTGAACCTTCTTGATTTGGAGAAGTCATCAATGATAATATCCTCCATTATATGATTAAGTTGATCAAATAGGTCTACCAAGTTATTGTCCAATATCCCAAAATTTGATTAGCCTAATGAGGATCCACCAAATCATGTGATGGATTTTCATCTTTGATGCTCCTCCAATTGCACTATGAAATATTATGTTTGGCTTCACACCCTCATGAAGGTAACTACCAAATGGTATAATGAACGTACCCAATCTACTAATGTTACTTATGAGTCACTATATAAGATCTTTTTTACCACTCTACAATTATACCAATGTTGAAATTCTTACTACCTATCACCAAACCATAACCACCCAGATCATGAATCATATATGTCAATGGTGTAGGTGAGGCAGCTTGTATAAAATCAAACTCAACAACAACATTCATTTGGACTATTTTAAAATCACTCCTTATTAACACTAAAAACATGGCCACCACCATGCCATAGAATAAGGACAAGGCCATCCTTAATGCGTAACTCAACCTTATCTATGTTGAATAAGGGTATTTGTATACTATCATTCTAAATGCTCCTCAACATCATTCCTTCAACACTTCTACAGTAGGCACATCTCATGTTGTTGACTAAATTTTCAAGTCATTAATTCACACCACCAATTAGTTTTACCAAACATATATTGAGTTAAAAAAATCCAAATGAAGACAATTTTTACCAAATTTGCTAAATTTGACAAAAACTTCAACTCCAAAGGTATTTGTTATTTCACCACCAAAAAATTCACAAAAGTCACCTTCTTGATTAAATCTTTTCAAAGGCAACCAACAAACAACGTACTATAACAAATTTTTTGAAAGAAGCTTTGGTAACAAAAATTAGGGCTAAGAATAAAGACTCCTTAGTTCTAAAACCATGTAGAAACTATGCACAAATGGTATTCTTAATTGGTGTTTTCACTTCGTTGGCATATAATTTAGCAAGGCATAATCAAACTAAACAAATAAAAACAAAACTTGCAGAAGACATGTAATGGTGAAGCATACATTCTAAAATAGCACTTGCACATCATATTATTCCTATGAATATGTTGCAATCTTGCATCTATTTATCAAGCTATGTCATCTAAAAGAAGGAGATGAACCCTCTATTTTTACACAACTAACCTCATGAAATATCCACCAAAATATAATAAAAATATTGTAAATTGAAATAACTTCTTAAGTTAGTGAGATAAGATTAATAAAAAAATTACCACACAGCAATAACTCTAACCACTCCTAAAATAATTTTAAAGTTTACATCAAAGTTACAACTTATAAATTCACTCCCCAATATTGCACATCCTAACAACAAAATTGCAAAAGAATTCCAAATCATAATTGCTATCATAAACTTGTCTATATAAACAAATCTTTCTACTACCTTAAATATAATCTTGTTTACCATATTTTCATAACATACGAATGATAAATAATTGCTCATTGTATAATCAAAAACTAAAAACCATATTTTTTTGTCATCATGAAAAAAGCAATATACAAATTTCTTAAAAAAAAACATAAATACTCTTACAAATTTCCAAATTTAATTATCTAAAAAAATCTAAATACAATTATTATAAAACTTAATTAAATCAAATCAAATCAAAAATCTTATAATAAATTCTACCTTCAGCCAATTTACTCAAATATATTAAACTAAATTTAACTTATATTATATGTTTATCAAACATGTTCTTTTTAATAGATATATATGTCTCTCAAGAATTTCATATCACACCAATTAACTATTTCAAAGGTCTGAACACCCCATAATAAAAATCTCGAATAATTAGTAGTTATTGGGCCAAAACAAAAACTACCGAACCTCCTGACTTTATTCACAGGATTTCATGTCACACCAATCAACTCTTTGAAGTGTGTAAACGCCAACATAATAAAAATCTTAAATCATTAGTCGTTGCTTGGGAAAAAACTACAGAATCTCCTGTCTGGGCATCTTCCAGGAGCAAAATTTTACGATTTTCATAAGCAGGCTGGGATGAAAAATAAACAAAGCTCGACTCAGCTAAGGCCATTCTTGCTTTGTCCAAAAATTCCTCCGAAACAGAACACTTGAATTTCTTCTTGTTGAATATTTGAATCTACCTGACACCTTCATATCAGCAAATTCTCATGCTGGAATAGGATAAGAAGATTGGCCTCTCATCTGGCTGATCAAAATACCAAATTTTAAGATGAAACCAGTGAAAGATACCAAATTGTTCAATTTATACTAAGACAAATTCTTTTTTTCTGTAAAAATTCATGAAATGTAAGCTGTTCCTTCTTAATGAACGCAATATCTTGTTGCACTACAGAAAGGAGGGTGCCAATTTTATTATCATATATCTCACTTGAAAGTTCAGCTCATCAACAGTACTCCCAAAGGAACTTGATTTAAAATACCCACGTCAATATTATTGCTATAACCATTGATTAATTTTTTAATCCAAGAAAGTAAAGATTCAATTTTTGGTTTTCAATTTCATTAGGCCACATCCCACTTGAAAGCTCTGCTCATCAACAGTACTCAGAAAGGGACTTACTTTAAAATACCCTCATCAATATTATTGCTATTTACCATTGATTGATTTTTTAATCCAAGAAATTAAAGATTCAATTATTGGTTGTCAATTTCATTATGACACATCCCACTGCAAAGCTCGAAAGCTCAGCTCCTCAATAGTAGTCAGATTAGAAACTGCTTTCAAATACCCGCATCAATACTGTTGCTATTAGCATTGATTAATTTTTGAATCTAAGATCAAAGATTCAACTTTTGGGTGTCAATTTCATTATCAGGCATCCCACTTGAAAGCTCAGTTCATTAACAACAGTCAGAACAGAACCTGCTTTAAACTACCCACATCAATATTGCTGCTATTACCATGAACAAAAGTCAGAACAGAACCTGCTTTAAAATATTCACATCAATATCGCTGCTGTTACCTATTGAATAATTTTTTAATCCAAGAAATCAAAGATTCAATTTGTGGGTGTCAATTTCATTATCGTACATCCCACTTGAATGATCAGCTCATCAACAGTAATTAGAACAGAACGACACACATCAATATTGTTGTTATTACCGTAGACTAATTTTTGAATCTAAGAAATCAAAGATTCGGTTTCTGGTCCATGAGAATTGGGAATTAAATCTAGCCTTTTAAAATTCAGCGAATCACAAATCACCCTCTTAGTTATAACAGGGGACTGAGTATTCATCCACTAGTATGTCAAGGATCCATAGAAGCAAAGAAATTGAATTTTCGTTCTTAAATTTTGTAAAAATATTCCTCTAGTCTCTTTCCAAATGTTTCATTTCTGTGACCAGTTTGCGTATTTCTAGAGGATGGCAATGTACAAATTTCGTTGACAAATCTTGAAACCATTCAGAAGGACAAGTATGTCTGGAAAGGAGAGCTTGTGTAACGTTTGTGCAGTGGTTTGTGATTAATTTAAAAGAAGAATTGAAAGGCTTATCTCAACATTGTTTCTTCTACTCTGCACTAGTAAATTTATTCTCAGATTTGAAAATGAGTCTCAAGATAAATATGAATAGTGAAAATGAGTTTGCTCTTTGACAAAATTACATAACAGTGAAGAGATAACTGTACATGCAGCCTAGTGCTGCAAAATTAAATCTCAGTTGAGTAGAGGTTAGTAAAAATTTTCAGGTGCTAAATTGTTCAATCTAAATAGAACATGGGTTAATAGAAACTATGATACAATGGGACACCAGCACCTTTTTACACTGCAAAACTTGAAGGTGTCAAACAATGTTGCAAGTTCCATCATTGTACACTTATAACTTAGTGGATGGCAACAGTTGAAACTAGGGTGCCTCCTGTTAGATTCTGGTTTCTGGACCTGCTACTCAACTACTTAGCTACTACTAGTAGCTACATGTTTGTACTCCACCTATGTAAATTCGTAATCTGATATTGTTGTTGTAGCTGAATCAGTAGATAAAACCTCATCTTTAAAGAAAAATATATATAATTTCAGCTTAAAAAAAATGTTATGACATTTACCTCAAGCTGCCAGAGAGAAGGATCACAATAGGAAGAGAACCTTGACTAGTACTAGAGTTTGTCTAAATCTTTCAATTGGGGTAATGAGTCCCTTTTGATAATAAAAAGGTTAGTTCTGCACGGGAAGATAAGCCTGTACCCACCCGAAACAATACCCAAACATCCCCAATGTAATATCTCGCTATGGAGACATATTTTCATCATCTGAACCATCGTATTTCCTCTCAAAAGCATTTGGGAATAATGCCTTTGATAGGTCATGGATTGAAACTGGAGGCGATTCCTTCTCTACAATTTTTGGATTATTCTTCTTCAGGTTTCTGCCAATTTCACCGCATTCTCGATCAAGCATGCCTAAAAAGTCCCTTACAATGAAAAAAATGTGAAGAAGTTGAGAATTTTCCCTGGTTGCCTCAGCATGATAATACAAGGTGATTTTCTTAACAAGAGAGAACACTCTTAATTCCTCAATCTGAATTTCATTAATTTTCTCCCCAGCTTGCTTTACAAAAGACTCCATGGATTTATAGAAACCATCTTCAGTGGTATCCATATCCTCAGCTGACCTGTCTTCATCCTTTAGATGTCTCGAGGTTAAATCTGTCTGCAAAAAATCTCTTAACTTTGCTAGTCCACTAGCAAGTTTTGACACACATCCAGTCACAGTGTCTGAGTCTATTCCTGCAGCCTTCTTCACATTATGCAGCTCATCGCTCAACCCCGCAACAGCCTGTAATCCATATCGCATATAATCATCTTCTTTATTAGCAGAAGTTCCATCTTTACCATCTATGCCATAAGATGTGGCATTTGAGCTTGAGTGGGATTGATCTGCAGCTTCTGCAATACGTTTGCCTTCTGATCTTATAATCTCATGAACAACGAAGTGTAATAAAGTTGTCTTTCCATCTGTTCCTTTAACATCTGCTAGCTTGAGAAGTGTGTTAAGATTGAAAGCTTGTGCACCACCGCGGTTAGTACCAGAATTCATTCGGTTACCAGTTTTTAGGACAGCTTCCAGTAATTTCAAGAACAAACGCCTTCCCCTTAGTTCCGAGCAGGCAGCCTGTGACAGCACAAAATTGGTATTAAATTTAAAAGCCGAATAAACTCTAACTTATGTTTCAGGAGACAACATAGTTTATTGAAGTGGTGTGGCACATTAGAGCGTAAAACAGTCCTTCATTTAACATCTTCCCAAAATCATGATTGTATACTAGTACTACTGTTTATTATTTTCTAATGTAATTCTTACGCCGAGATAATCTGAATTTTTGACATATATCATCAGGTGGTGAAAGGTCTCTTGCCTGAGCATTGCTTAAGAGAGTTATCACTTTAAATAGTGAAAAGAGTTACACAAAATACACCTAATGTAAGACTTGAGCTTGCAACAAAATATGAGATAATGGATAGCTACATTATCTACCAGAGGGAAGATACACTATTAAAAGAATTTATCATGTAATAGGCTCACTATGATGCATAAATATACTAGAGTACCCATGCAGGAATAAAGGTAAACTGACCTCCAACGTCACAAAGGATTTCTTAATAAAATTGATTTCCTCTTCAAATGTTGCCCTAAACAGCATTGCATCAAACCTTTTGAAGGCAAAAGGGATGTCCAGTACTACTTTAAGAAACCGCTCTGCTGGGCCAAGTTTTGAAACATCACCATCGTAATCTTTCAGTTTTCTTTCTTCTTCCTGGGTTAGAGTGATTTTTACCACTTTCTCCAAGAATTCAGTGCTTAGACCGTCCCCTGTGCCAAGCAATAGATGTTAGTAAGTCAGTTGATGCCCAATTATCTCGCCATTCAGGAATGGAGTCAACTTGAGTATTCCACTTTCCAATTGCACAATTCCATTATTAGAAGGATAGTGAAGAAGCATACCTTCCAGCAATGCATCACAAACTTCCTCTTTCGTCACATCCAAAGCCCTTATAAGTATCGCAATATTTTGAGACTTTCTAGGATCAAGAATTTGTGCCTTTTGTCTAAACTGGGGTAGAGGCACTGAAGTGTTTGTCACTTCATTTTTCGCTTTTTGGTTGGTATCATAACCAAACAGAGACTCGATCATTTGTTCATTCACCCTGCCAACGGTATCAATTGGTTACGAAATGATAAGAATAGAGATAATGCACGTTGTAAAAATTGAAAATAAAGAAAATAGAATCTTTATCACAGATTTTGGAAATTATAATTGATTTCTCTAGCTTGTATTCTCTATTTTTATTCTATGTTCTCACAGAGGGGGCTTCCAGGATTCTTTCAGCAGGATCAATTATAGAAGTTGTAGGCTGCTGCTCAGGATGAAATTAGGAGTGTCAAAGGTAGTGGATTTTTCTCAGTAAGAGAAACTTTATGATCTGCCAAACAAGTAACCGTTGGAGTTGATGGATTGTCAACAGAAATGGAGTAGTTTGTGTATCACTTGGAAAGAAATCTCTAGCTGCTAAAGGATACTCCTCATTTCATAACATCGGCTGTGAACTTTCCTAAACTATAGGATGTCTCATTTCTTAGGGCAATATTCTCTGTATCTCTCATCTATGTCACTTTATTTGCATCAGCACATAAACTTCTAAAGAACTTGTAGCCCAGGTGGACAATGAGCTAACGACTGTGCAGGTATGGTTTGCCCTCTCCCCAAGAAATCCAGAGGTAAATTAATGTGTTTCTTACCATTTGTCTTCCTGAAATAGTAGATTTTAGTCAAAAGAATGCATGATTTGCAGCATCCCCCAAGATACTAAAAGTGCCCTCATTACACACACAGTTGATGTCAACCTCCTAAGCCATGGAGAGAATATACCTAGTAATTGTGGAGTTATGTTTGAGGCCTAAACCTGATCAGCTCAAAAAGGGGTCATGTCCTAATTAAATAGGCTTTTCCCACATATTTCTCAGTTTCAAGATCCTAGGTTAAAATACACGGCCATACACAACAAGCAAATATATCCAAAGATCCTATTGATGTAATGAAAGGAATACAAATCCTTACCTAAAGGATCCTTCCGTTAGTTTGTCCCAGACCATTGAATGATCAGGATTTGCAAGAACTTTATCCCAATGCAGAGGCTTCAACTTAGGCTGTGCCATGTCGTTGTCTTGCCCGCTTTGTGTACTTTTGCTTGTAGATTTCCGATGACCTGAACTGATTGCCTTTGAAGAAGTACCTGGAACTTTGGTTGCTGATGGAGGAAGAGCTGACATATGGCCCTTTGCTGGTGGCATAGGCGGCGGTTTTGGATTAGGATTGGTCCTAGAAGGTGCTGCAGGTCGAAGTTTTCCCAAAAATGGTGGTGGTGGAGGGGGAGGAGGAGACTTTGCAACTGGTGGTGGCGGTGGTGGGGGAGGAGGAGACTTGGCAACTGGTGGTGGCGGTGGAGGAGGAGGAGGAGACCTGGCAACTGGTGGTGGTAGTGGTGGTGGTAGTGGAGGAGATGGAGGAGGAACAGGAGGTTTTGGTGGTGGTGATTCCAAATGAAGGGCCGAGTATTGATTATATAAATGTTGATCAGGATCATATCTATTAGACAAGGGTTGAGCAGGCGATCTCGTAGAAGTGAGAGGAAGAGGATGAATTTCAGAGGACTCTTTATTAACCCAGAGGTGTGATACAAAAGACACACTACTGGATTTTGGGGGAACTGAATAAGGGGTTTTCTCACTCGAAACCCCCTCAACTGCTTTCAAGTAATTCCACATCTCCATCTCATGACCATTTAATTTCTGATTGTTGGCATTAAGCATAGAACCCTCTGAATTATTAGATGATCCATTTGTAAGGGGCCTGGCATCTATCCGGTCATTGGAACCATGCAAGGCACGGACACATTTCTGACAAAAGCAAAAGAGCAGTACACTGAAAGTAAAGGTTGCTGCTGCTGTAACTCCAACCGCTATGAAAATCCCTTTTTTGGAAGTGGGACTCTTCGTACCTGTGGCAGCAGGATGAGGAGCCTGAATGGGCACTGATGAGCTCTGGTTTCGATCTGTTGGCAGGCTGGATATGGACTGATTTACAGAAGCAGGAACAGGAGCAGGAGCAGGAGGAAGGACCTTTGTGACAGGAAAAAATGTTTCAACATTTTGGGCTGAGATAATCTGCTGTGAAAAGCTCATTTTGGTGAGACATAAAATGCTGAGAAACGCCCATATCATCATCTGAATCATCTCCTGGGCCTGCTTTTCTCGGGATTGCCAGAGATTCTTTCCCATGATTTTGCACTTGAAATGTTTCTTCAAAATCCTCCTCGTAGATGTAGAGTCTCCAACTCTACTTCTCTGTTTTTAAGCCTTATTCAGTGCTACGACCACTTCAAATTTGATTGCCCGCTTCCAACTCTGACCCTTTCTCGTTCACATTTGAATTTTACTGTACTTTGAATTTTGTGAACGGTAAGTTAACCACTACGCCCTCGTATTTCATTTTTATTTCATTATTTTATTTTTAATTCTTGGGAATAGGTCAACCACATCACGTTTGCAGAGGATGTCGAGGGGTACAATATTATTATTATTAATTGTTTTGATTTGGTATAAAATATGGTTATTTTTATTTAGTTTATGAAGTGTTCATTATTGGGTTGTATGAACTCTTACTTACATAATAATAAAATATTAAAGAAAAAACATATTAAAATATTATAAAAATTAAACATGTATCCTGCCATATTTATAGGAGGTGAACTTCATTCTTATAGTAGTAGAGGATAAAGTGGTGGAGGATGTTGGTTTTATTGCTTCACACTGTTTTTTTCTATTGTTTAGTCAAGTTTGTGATTGATTTTTATAAGTTAAAAGATTTATTAAGGAAAGTTGGTTTATTGGAATTTTCATTAAGGTTTTTTAGTAGGATGTTTATTTTATTTGTTTAAAATGTTATTTTAACATTGTTCTATATTGTTTTTAAAAGTTGGTTTCTTGAAATTTTTATTAAGGTTTTTTAGTAAGGATGTTTATTTTATTGGTTTAAAATGCTATTTGACATGGTTTTATATTGTTTTTTAAGTTGGTTTCTTGGAATTTTCATTAAGGTTTTTTTATGCAAGGATGTTTATTTTATTGGTTTAAAATGTTATTTCACATTGTTCTATATTGTTTTTTATGTAAGAGTATTTTATAGTTAATTTTGTGATTGATTTTCATAGGTTAAAAGATTTATTAAAGGAAGTTGGTTTCTTCAAATTTTCATTAGGGTTTTCTAGTAAGGAAAATTTTAAGGATGGAATTTTTTCTTAAATTTTAGAAACTTTGGTGAATCTTACTAGTCTTTTATTATGCAAATTGTAAAATGGTTGGTGATATTTTTCTGTAAAAGTATTCAAATTTCTAATAATTTTATATAGTTTCTATATAATTTGGCCATTTTTAAGCTAAAATAAGTGTATCCTATAAAACCCTCTTTTTTTAAAAACATGGAAAATTATGTCATTTCTGAATATTAGCTCCTAAAATTTTCTCTATTTTTTATATTGTAATAGTTCTAGAAATCTAAATAGTTAAGAAGCTTGACGACTGCCATTTTAACTCCCGTGTAATATAACAAATTAGCTAAATTAAAGAAATTGTTAGATAAATTAGAGATAAGATGAAGTTAATAGATTTGTGTACAAGAGCGTTTTTATACATGCAATGTAGAGATCAAGATTAAATTGAAGAGAGAGAGAAAGATCAAAGTGTGTGTAGAGGTTTGAGTGAGACTAGGGGTGATAGTACAATTACCATTGCAAATATGTAATCATCCATTCTTTGTTTCAGTATTGAATAAAACTTCAGAGTTTTCATACTTTCTGTTGATAGATTGAATAGTGCGTCTCTATTAATTTTATGTCTTTTTGTTATAAGTATTGTAATTGCATCAAGCTAGATCAAGCTTCTTTTATGCTTCTAAAGCATTTTTTTGTTGTTTTTGTTAACTAGTCGAGGTTCTAATTAGTGGTTCAAACCCCAATTCAAATATGTCGGTAGCAAGGTTTCAAAGATATCCATTGAAAACTAAAATTATAGGGTTGAAAGGTTCCAAAGTGAAGTTCTTATATTCCAGAAGAAATAATAAAGTGTGGACAACACCAAATTCTTTGAAGTTCCAATGCTTGATGCCATTAGTTAACAGAAAATTGTGATAGGAAAAAGCCCATCAACCAACAATCTGTCTACTAGGATTTTATTGTGAAAAAATTATGATATGTTGGTTGTCAGTATAAATATTTGTTGACTTTCTAATGGTATTCATTAACATAGAACTATTCGTCGAGTGTATTATGTTGCACCAGGATGGAAATAAAGTTACAATTTGCTAAATCTTCTAGTGTTTCGAAGTTTTGGTAAGCGCTTAGGCACAACACTTGATCATGTAGTGATCATTTGATGCTTGGTTGTGTGGGTGCTATTAAGCACTAGAACAAAGTTAATGCTTGATCGAAAACAAAACTAAACATAAACTTAACAATTGAACTCCAAGAATTATCAAAGGAGTGAATATTGATCCAATCTATCATCAATTTGGTATCATAGCAGGCATGCTCTTATAATGTCAAAAATATCACACAGATAGAGGAGCAGGAATAGGTCAAGGGAGACCTATAGCAAATATAGTGTTGATAGATGAGATGAGACACATTTGAACAAGGTTGGAGGCCATTGAGTCTACTCAAAGAAGAGGAGATATCAATGAGAGAGAAGAAACTTCTAATGAAGAAGAAGCAGGTAAGGAAACAAAAAATGAGAAAATGTTGAGAATGATTTCCATAAGTGCCACACCCAAAATGGAGGTACCCATGTATGAGGGAAATCTAAATGTTGAGGAGTTAATGCATTGAATTAATGTTATGGACAAATACATTGATTATGATGATGTGGATGAAGAAAAGTGACCAAAATATGAAGTAACAAGATTTAAAGGTCATGCAACCCTATGGTGAGATGAAGTACATGTAGACATATAAAGAAAAGGCGAGTCTAAGATTAATAGTTTGGACATCATGGTTTCTATATTTAAAAGTAAGTTCATGCCTAAAGAATACTAACTGAATCTTGTTAGGAGAATGCAAAACATTAGACAAAAATCTATGATTGTAAAAGAGTATACTAAGGAATTGTATAGAATAAACATTAGAGTTGATCATATGGAAGAAGATGCTAAAAATGTTGTTATGTATGTCAATGGATTGAGGTATGAAATTCAATATGATATCAATATCTTGTCTTCAAGAACAGTGGAAGATGCATATCAAGTTTCTTTAAAAGCGTAAGAGAAGTGAGCCAAAAAACAAAGTCAAAAGAGCAAAGGAAGGAGTCCTATAAAAAGAAAAGGACAACAAAACAACAATGAGAAATAATAATCCCCAAGAGAGGAAGGAGGAAGTTCAAGTCACCAATTCAGTCACCAAGAGGAGGCGAGTCCAGTAGAAGAAGGTATTTTTCAGGGGGCAAAGGCAGAGATAGATATTATCAAGTCAAATGTTATAATGTGGTAAATTAAGACATATGTCTTGGAATTGTCCAAAGAATAACCTTGTAACTCAAAGAGGTTCACATGTAATAGAAGAGACCCCAAAAATAGGAGAGTCGTTGTTGATTAAGAGAGTTTTGATCAAGCTGGGAAAGGAAGCTAAGGAACCAACCCAAAGAGAAAGTTTATTTAGGATTGTATGCAAGTCAAGAGGTAAGTGTTGTAAGGTCATAATTGATAGTGGTAGAACAAATACTTTGGTTTCCACTAAAATGGCAGAGAAGTTAGGGTTAACATATTAGTATAACCTACACCCTATAAGGTTCTTGGTTATGGAGACGACATTAGATCTTGGTTAATGAGCAGTGCAAGGTGGAGTTTCAAATTGGTGGTCATAAGGATGAGGTGTTATGTGATATAATGTGTATGGATGTCTGCCACATCATGTTGGGAATACCATGGAAATAAGACAAGACCATAAATTCATTCATGATAGCAGGACAAACACTTATTCTCTTGAGCAAGATAGTCGAAGATATGTATTGTTACCTCTAAAAGATAAAAGTAAAGGAAGTCTTAATGTGTTATTGATTAATTGAAAAGCACTGATGTAAGAGAGCAAGGAGCAAGTACATTTTGCTTTAGTTGGTAAGCCCAAGGTAATACTTACAAGTATAAACTTGAATGATTTACTTGCAGAAGTTAAAAATTTGTTGGATGAATTTGTTGATATCATAGTTGATGATTTATCAAATGAGTCACACCCCATAAGGAGTATCAGTCATCACATAGATCTGATTACACGGGATAATCTTCATAATAAAGTAGCATATAAGTTGACTTCACATGGGGATGAGGAGATAGAAAGGTGGGTTCAAGAGTTGTTCGATAAAGGCATGATCAAGGAAAGTGTGATTCCATGCGTTGTTCCTACAATATTAAGTCTAAAGAAATATAGATGATGGGAAATGTGTATAGAACCATTCCAAAGCAATAAATAAAATCACAATAAGGTACAAATTTGCATTACCTTGTATTGGTGATTTAATAGATTGTTTAAGTGGTGCTAAGTATTTTTCAAAAATTGATTTGAAGAGTGGGTATCATCAAATTAGAATTAGGGAAAGAGATGAATGTAAGACAACTTTCAAATCCAATAGTGGATTGTATAAATGGTTGGTGATGCCCTTGGGCTCACAAATGCTCCTAGTACTTTTATGAGATTGAATGATGTTTTGAAAGAATTCATTGGTAAATTTGTTATAGTTTACCTTGATGATATTTTGGTAAATAGTTAAATCAGAGAAGAACATTTGAGACACCTCAGGTTGGTTTTGAGTACTTTACAAAAATAAAAGTTACTAATCATTCTAAAAAACTACAATTTTATGAAGAAAGAATTCGTTTATTTGGTTTTTGTGATATTTGAAGATTGTTTGAAGATGGATCAAGAGAAATTCAAAGCAATAACAATTTGGCTTCTTCTAAGGAATTTTTTTAAGGTAAGAAACCTCCATGGCTTAGCAAAATTTTACAAAAAAATTAACAGAAATTTCAGTAGTATTAATGCTTCAATTGTGGAGACTTTTAAATAAAGAAATATCGATTTAAGTGGATAAAAGAATTTGATAAAAACTTTAGACTATTAAAACATAAGATTATAGAACAACATGTTTTAGCTTTATTAGATTTCAACAATTTTTTTCAAGTTGAGATTGATGTTAGTGGGACTACAATATGCGTTGTTTTAAGCCTTAAAGAGAGATTAATTACTTATTTCAGTGAAAAAATTAATGAAGAAAAATGCAAATACTCTTCGTATGATAAAGAGTTGTATGTCATTATTCAAGCAGTGAAGAAGTGGAGACATTATCTAATGCCTAAAGAATTTATTCTTTACACTGACAACCATGCTTTATAATTTATTAGTTTTCAGCCAAATTTAAACCAAAGGCATGTTAAATGGGTTGAGTTCTTACACAATTTCACATTTGTTATCAAGCATACAAGATAATTCAAACATCTTAGCATATGCTTGAGTAGAGTTAATTTAGTTTTACATGAATTATAAGTAAAAATTATAGGATTTGATGGTTTAGAGGAAATGTATAGGGATGATGCAAACTTTAAATAATCTTATGCAACCTATGAAACCCCAATAATCGAGAATAGAACTCCATGGTTGAATGAAATGATACAGGAGGGATTGTTGTTCAAATATAATAAATTATGCATACTAAGATGTTTAATGTGAGAAAATTTAATGAGAGAAAAGTACAGGACAAAGCCTTTGCTAGGTTAAATGTTTTTTTTTTGCTAGGTATGCAAACTGATGTAAAAAGGTTTGTTAAGAAATGTAAAATATGTTAGTATGTTGAAGGGAGAAGTTAATATGTAGGTCTATATCAATCATTTCCAATCCCAAGTAGGGCACATGATTCAATACGTATGGATTTTTCGTTGGGATTGCCAATAACACAAAGAGAGATATTGATTCAATTTATGTCATAGTAGATGGATTTTCAAAATTGGAACATTTTATAGCTTGTACAAAAACCGATTATGCAACCAATATTGCAAATTTGTTCTTTAAAGAAATAGTAAGGTTGCATGGATTGCCAAAAGCATTTTTTTTTACATAGACACAAGATTTGTAGACCATTTTGAAGGAATTCTATGGAACTAATCTCAATTTTAGTTCAAATTACCACCCATAGACTGATGGGAAAACAGAGGCAATAATTGTTTTAGGAAACATTCTAATAAGTCTAGTGAATGAGAATTCTAAGAAATGGGAGTCGGTATTTGAATAAGCATAATTTGCATACAATGCTTCACCTAATAGAAGTACAAGAATGAGTCCTTTTCAAATTTTGTATGGGATGCATCCAAGAGGAACCTATGAACTAAGGAATTTGGGAAAACAAGAATTGAGAAGTGCTAATGGTGAGTATTTTGTAGCAAGTATGTAGGAACTATAGGAAAGAGTTAAACAACAGTTGCAGGAAAGTAGTAGTAAGTACAAACAAAGAGAAGAGATGAGAAGGAGACAATTGAATTTTGAGTTGATGACTTAGTTATTGTGCACCTAAGAAAATAAAGGTTTCCTATAGGGACCTATAACAAGCTAAAACTCAAAAATATTAGACCATGTAAAGTATTAAAAAAAATCTTCGAATGCTTATGAAATAGAAGTCCCAAGTAACATTGAGATTTCTAATATTTATTGTTGCATATTTGAATCCATTCAAGGAGACAAAAGATGTTTTGGAAGATGTACCTACTAGTGATAGAAATTAGACCATTGGATGGGGGAAACAACAACCTAGAACAATTCAAAATGAAATTCAAGCAATACTAGATCAAAGATGGTAAAAGGAACAAGGGGAAAAGAGTACTTCCAATAAATGTAAGGATGAAACAATATATGATGCTACTTGGATGAAAACAACAATTTTTTTGAATTGTGCTATTAGTATTGAAGAGCTCATGAACAATTCTTTTCTTCGTTGGGAGTCTGATGGAGGAGCACATTACTACCACTAACATTCATGATTGACCTTCATAGGTCAAAATATTTACTAAAGGAAGTTGGTTTCCTCAAATTTTCATTTAAATTTGTAATAATAAGAGTTTTATAGATTATAGTATTTCTAGAAATCTAGATAGTTAGGAAGTTTGGTGAGTGTCATTTTAATTTCCATGTACTAGAACAAATTAGTTAATGTTAGATAAGTTAGGGATAAGATAAAGTTATATTTTTGTATGAGAGTATGTTTAGATATGAAATGGAGATATCAAGGTTAGATCAAGGGGAGAGAGCTATCAAAGCGTGTGTAAAGGGATACGTGGGTCAAGAGGGTGACAATGTAATTACCATTGCAAATCTATAAACATCCATTCCATGTTTTAGTATTGAATAAAACTTTAGATTTTTCATACTTTTTGTTGATCGATTAAATGGTTCTTGTGTGTTAATTTTATGTCCTTTCATTAAAAGTATTATAATCACATCAAGCTAGATCTAGCTTTTTTTATTCTTTTGGAGTCATCATCTATTTTTGTTGTTAACCATTCGAGGTTCCAACCCTAGAGTCCATTTTGCTGATATTAAGGTTCCAAAGTTGTCCATACGAGACCAAACTTTTAGTGTTGAAAGGTTATGATGTGGAGTTATCATATCTTGAAACAAATGATAAAGCATGCAAAACACCAAATTATCTGAAGTTATAGTGCATGGTACCATTAGTTAACAAAGAAATTGTGATGGGTAAAAGGTGGTCAATCAACAATCCATCTGCAAGGATTTTATTGTAGTGATCTTCTCATACATTGATTTCCAATATAAAGGTTTGTTGAATCTCCAATGGTGTTCATTAAGATATAATTGTCCTTTAGGTTCGGGACAAAAATAATGTTACGGTTTGTTAAATCTTTCGATGTTTCAAAGTTCTAGTAAATTCTTGGGTATAACACTTGATCATGTGGTGATCATTTGACGCTTGGTTGTGTGGGTGATGGTAAGTGTTAAAATGAAGTTAATGCCTTATTGGAAATAGAACAAAAGAGAAATCTAGCAATTGATCTCTGAAAACTACAAAAGGAGTGAGTATTGATCAAATTTGTCATCATCTTTACTCCGCTTAAGTTCATAACAACTAAGTAAAATCATTGGCGAGAGAGAATGGCACAATTTTAAAAACCTAGGAGATTACTTTTATTCCAGTCGCTTGGATTTCTCTTATAGCTCCTTAATATTTTTTTCTTGCTCTACAAGTTTCTCCCTATTAATTTCCACCTCTACATCCATAAGCATTGTTTTTCTATTGTATTTCTCCATTTGGGATTTCATGTTTTCTAGTTGCCTTCTTCTAAACTCATAGCTTTTTCATATTTTAGCTCCCAAGCCTTTTTCCAAACTTCCATTTTTTCCATTACATAAGCCATTGCTTCTTAACTTTCATCACAAATATCACACCACTGAAGTGAGAGCTGAAATTTGTTTAAAGGGGTAATCATTAGAATGTTAAATAGAAAGATGGCTACCTCACCTTTTCTATTAACAAAGCGCTCAAAGACGCAAACATAATGATCACTATAGTATCCTCTTCTGAAATTAGATAATTTCGGTCCAAATGCCCAAATTAAAAGATTTTGAATCATTTCAAGGCAATGATACAAACTAATTAGACTTCTAGATGTCACAACCAAAGACTAGAAGAAAACAAGAATGAGAATACTATCAAGATGCTTTCATAACACAAATGCAATGCCACTATGGTAAACATATACCAATTCACATGAAGAATGGAAAAAACCCAAAGAATAAACAAGTTAAATAAGCCTTTGCTCCAAATCCAAGATGAAAGCCATTAACACGCCATAGCAAAGGAATAATAAAACTTACATGCACTTAGAAATGATGCATGTTCTAATTGTATTACCACTTGTCATTAGCATTTATTTCAGTCATAGACAAGAGGGATACAACTTAGGGTGGATAGGGAAACAAGTCCCCCCTTCCCCCAACAAAAGAATAGCAATTTACCAAAAGGGAGGATAGAAGCTATAATAACTTGAGCATCCTACAAAGAATCATTTTTTCACCATATGAGATTTTATTCATCATACAACGAATAAGAACCCCTCAAATGAGATTTTTTTCACCATATGACGAATAACAACCATAGAATCCCTCGTGACAAACAACCTATCAATCCCCTTATTTTTCATGAACTAGACCCCTTTCTTAAGGGCTAATGTCTTTGCTTGATCATTTGTAATATTGTCAATCTCATATGCATTAAAAAAATAAAATCCCATCAGTACCTGTAAGGTTCCTAACTTAAAAAAGTAGTGACATATAAAACAAAAAGATTCTCAACACAATTTTTTTTAACAAATAGCACATGCTCATAAAAACTCTAAAAGTAGAACCAGTTGAGCCATTTTATTAATCAATGGAGCAAGTACAATAGTATGGATAAATGCACCTGGGTTTGCCTCAATGTCAAGCATGAAAGAATCCAGGTGATGAGACAATGATATCAAGTACTAGAAAATGTCTGCTTTGCCCTGCCTAGAAAACTACACTGCCAGCTGGAAAGGAACTATAAGAAACTCCACTTCTGCTACTCGGAAAATGCTACAAATTCAACCCCAAACTTCTTGACCAAAACCCACAAAAACCTAGAAATATTTTGGCCTAATTTTGACCTCCCAAAATCGACTCCCAAAGGCACTGTGCAATCCTAGGCATTTTACACTGTATGTTGCAAAGGTATGGCTGAAAACCCCACCTCCGGTGCTTAGAAAATTTTGAAACTTTATATCTGGGATCCTTATCAAAAACCTAGAAAAACCCAAAAATGGTTTGGTCATATTTTAACCTTCCAAATTCGGTCTCCAATAGGCCCTACCAAACGGCTCAAGGAATACGACCTACAAGGAACACCAAAGAAATCCTCCTCCAAGCTCTGAAAATGTAGCAACCACCTCTCCAAATATTTCCATTAACATCCACGATGAATTTTAACCTCAAAGACTGATACTCTACCCTCCACATGAGCACCAAGTGTTGCCTCTGCGCTGGCCCAGGGAGTGCGAAAGTCACCCTGCAAGGTAGCACAATCCTCCAGCTCCAAAACTCTCCCAAATGCCAACAATCCTCTGATGCCTCCTCTGCAGAACATCTCTCACCCAAACTCCACTGCAAGACACCACAAGCAAAATCAGCCTCCTCTTCACTACGTCCTCTAGTAATACACACTACCTAGAGATGAATGCAATCACTGGAAATAATAATGAGATCCTCCTCTTAAAGAAATGAAGAAAAACATTCTTAGGGTGGTACTCGAAGTCCCCCGAAGAAAGGGTGAGCTCTTTGCTTGAAGAACTCTTGCTAAACAATAAGTGACTTGGCTAAGCAACTTGAGCAACCAAAGCGAAATTCGATATGGCAAAGATGAATGAAATGAGGAAAGTTGTCTTCCTTATATAGATTTCATGGAGCACTTTTCCCTCCAATTTTACCTCCATCGTGGGCCCTCACTTAACCACCTCCATGCAAACTGAACTAGGGAGTGCGTATTTGCCTAGTTTGGGTAGCCCCCATGTGTAACATAACCACAACAAAATAACTTATCATAAGTCTAATCTCCTAATAAAAGTCAAATGGGCCCCATTATCTCCAAAATTGGCCTCAAGATGCAATAATTAATGTTGTTCCAAATTAATTTAGAAAAAGGACATGACAATGCCAAAGATCATCCCGTTGAAACTACCATCCCTTATATTAATATTGTTAAAAACATTATCATTATTAATTTTTTATTTTAAAATAAATTAACTAAAAATAACATAAATTTGAATTACTATTCAAACAAAATCATAAACCTTTTTCATTGGTTCAACTCACATGGATTTGAACTTTAAATGACATGATTCATATAGTACTTCATATCACAATAATCACCAATTGAACTACCCTTTATGGCATTAACTTTAATTAAAATATTGAAACTATTTTTCAATAAAACAATTCAAGCTAAAATCAAACATTGAAAAAATCAAAATTTTCCATAAATTTCAAAACAAAATAAAATTTTAAACAAAATATTTAAAATGCTTAAACACAAAATATACCAACCCAGTTCCATCTTAACTCCAATCTACCAAGGGTTGAGAGGGATCAAATCTCTCTTGAGGTGCAAATGTCTTTTAGAGTTAAAAGAGATTTGATTCTTCTTGGTGCTTGGTAGATAGATATAATTTGGTTTAATAAGTCAGATTACAAAAGAATACCATGAGGAAAAAACATAGGTTAAGAATACCATGGGAAAAAACCATGGACTAAATTTTTTATATTTTATATTTTATTTTAATTAAATCAAAATATTAAACATTACAACAACTCTACAATACCAAACCACAGAACACCTCTCAAAATAACTATAAATTGTGTAAAATTAACAAAATATTAATCTAAATCTAACCAATAAAACACATATAAAAAAACTCATAAAAATGAAAGAAAACTTATAACCTTTATAAACAAGTTATTTAATGGAAAAAAAATTGATAAATAAAAATAATTAATTCATATCAAAAACATTTTAGAAAGTCAAATTAAGTTTATGAGAGATTTTTCGTCGAAAATCACATGAGAAACCATTTGTCGATGCATTTCGAATGAACCAGTGTGGTTCATCGTAAGGACAAGTTGGTTCGAAACGCGTCGACAAATGGTTTCTCATGTGATTTTCACCGAAAAATCTCTCATAAACTTGATATAGATCATAGAAGCCTCAACTCTACAAAGTCAAATTAATTTTAATAAATTATTATCATAAAAACCACAATACTATATCAACAAAAATATAAAAATTATAAATTAATATAAAAATGCATAATTATAATTTCAAAAATAATTATAATTTGAGGAAATATTATATTTAATATTTCGATAACAATCTGAATATTAATAATTTTAAATATATAATAATATATATTAATTTTTAAAAGTAAATAATAATATTATATTTATTATTAATAAATAACGTTTTTTTTTTTTTAATTACAATAAACCTCATTTTCAAGATATATTCTTTATTATTTAAATAATTAATTGTTTAACATTTAATGAACCTTCACCTTTTTAGAGATGTATATTATAGACACTCGTACGCAATACAAACGCGGCACTAATTTCTCATTTATCACGCTAACCCGTTAATTATTTAATTCTGTTTACAGATGTGGAGAATGGATAATGTTTTTATTTTTATTTTTT
>APFE030745500.1:46830-63472 GCA_000404065.3 Pinus taeda
AATTTAATTTAATTTAATTTTAATTTTATTTATTTATTTATTTTTATTTTTGTTTTTATTTTTAACTTCGAATTCTCTTCTTCGTACATTGTTCACTGCTCCGATACCATGTAGAAATTTCTCTATAAATCAGCTATCTTTGATACCATGCAGAAATTCTCACTGTATATTAAACTGATTATGCAATGTACTAAAGCAAAATACTTAATCTACTTCTACAATCAAACTTGCAGAAGCTTAATCGATTTTGAGCAATATCAACCAGAACACATATAACAGAGAAGAAGATTCAATCACACATGAAACACAAAAGAATACTCTGGGGAAAGCCTCAGCTAAAAACCTCACTATCTGTACTATCATACAAGTGGCAATATCTCAGGATTACATAAAGCTTTAGCTCTCAAGCTATCCAACTCTTAGTATAATCTCTCACTGTTGCTCATAGACATAATAGACAACACATATGCCTTCCTTTAGTCCTCCAAGCCTCCTATTTCCTTGTGCAGTTTCTCCTGGGCCCTCCAGCTGCAACCTGTGTGATTCTCACCTCACACACAACACTGACCTCTGAAATAACTACGCAATCCTCAAGGAGATAATTCCTTCTGCATGGATGAGTTTCCTTTATAGGAAAATTCCTCCAATTGATAGTACAATGTCCCTTCTTTTAATCTCAATTGGGTCTTTCTCTGAAATGACATGCATGAGTTATTTATGAGAGAATATTTAGTTATCTGGAGAACACTAGTTGCATGCATGCATGCATTAACTGACTGAAATCACAATTAGTTCCTCAAACTGTTTGGAACTAATTTAACTGGACTTAACTCAGTTAACTGAGCTAATTAATTACAACTCAAATACAACTCATCCTTATCTCCTTAATTAAGGGATAACTTCCTTAATCAAAGGGATAACTGTTGCATGTCTTCACATAGACTTCATGCTTGATTTTTCCAACTAATTAACTCAAGATGAATTAATTAATTATTTTTCAAACAGCTGCTGAGACCAAATTTGAATTTTAATTCTCAATTTTAATACAGGGACTAATTAAAATTGGAATCTATCCCAAAATTCTATTTATAGAAATGCTATTTTTAGCATTTCTATTTTTTGCTATTTCCAACAGAGTTGGACTATATCCTGAAATGCTATTTTTAGCATTTCTTGTTGCTATTTTCAACACTGCCTTGATCTGTGGAGAAGTAGATGTTGGTTGATCTCCTAGCTATAATGGCCAACTTGCAGTGTATATTGTTAATTTTTTCCTCCAACTATGCCAATTTGATAGAGGTCTCCTATTGAGTCCTCTTGTACCTCTCTATGTTGCCCACAATATCTAAATGACATTTAATCTTGTGCCAACTTCGTGCCATGATCGATGAAGAGATGAAAGCGCATGCAATGCGCCAAATATAGTGAGAGAGGCAACCCCCTTTCATGTGAGTTGGTATCATATCAAGTTGGGGAGAAACACTCACTCCTAAGCACTCTCCTCGGAGAATATTAAATATTAGTATTTTAAATTAAAAAATAAATATAAATGTTTTAGTTATTATGTATTTATATTTATATAAATGTAATTTAAAAAAAATGGATGATGATGACGATGATGATTAATGTCCACTAAGACCAATATGGTATATCATACCTTCAGAAAGAAGCGACTAATTGGGACCTTTTAATATTTTATTTTTGCAATAAAAAAGAAGGGAGAGAAATGTTATGAGGTCACTACAGTTTCCCTGAATTAACAAGTTAAGAAGGTTGGTAGTGTGGAAAATGTTTTGAAAATGAGAACATATGTGAGTAAGTGATCTGGACTTAAACAAGAACACAACAAAT
Source organism: Pinus taeda (assembly GCA_000404065.3). Classification (NCBI taxonomy): domain Eukaryota; kingdom Viridiplantae; phylum Streptophyta; class Pinopsida; order Pinales; family Pinaceae; genus Pinus; species Pinus taeda. The sequence continues at coordinate 48,682 of APFE030745500.1, forward strand.
TACAGATATAACCATAAATAAAGAGATGCAGCAGAAATAACACTTCATTTCATTAATATCAAATACTGAAATAAGCTTACAAACAGAATGGAAATATACTAGCTCGGGCGATGGTAGCTTATCTCTAAGAAGAGATGTGGCGGCTACATGCATCTGAATTGTGTTACAATGAGGCTAGAAGGCCTATTTATTATTGAGAAACAATGGAAAACCCTAAATATCCAAAAACCTAACCCTAGGAGATGAAGCACCAAAACTATGGACCCTGTTTGGGTAAACTGGTATATCAACTTCTCGGGGTCGTAACTTTGGCATATGATCTCCATTTGATGCACACAATACCTCGCTAGAAATATCTATTCGAGGAATACAACTTTTGAATGGAAAAAAAAATTAGTCCATAACTCATTTTTGCCCCGGTTTTGCAAAAACATGTCATTTAGGGCCTCAAACGGCTCGAGAAGTTCAAGACTTGAAAAAGCTGCCAAAAATAGTAAACTATGCTACAACTAAGGAAATTGAAAAAATTAAAGAGACAGTGGTGGAGGTCCAAGTGGAACAAGAAGATGGCCACCAACATCCACCTGGATCAGTCCTCCCCCCTTAGGAATCAATGCTCATCATTGCGTTGAGTGCCTCCATGAGATGGGGAAACTTCTGTTGAACTTGGTCCCTGGTGAGTCACTTTCTTGGTGCAGGAGTTGGCCAGCTTTGACAAACCAATATAGTTGGATCTTATGCTGGCAAGTGTTCTTGATCTGTGTGTCCATAATCCGATTAGTTGTGGCCTGTTCCATGTATTCTGGGTTTAACTCTATTGGTGTGAGTTATTCTGCAATGTCTGATGTGTTAGGTAATGGTGGGAAGTATGGTTGAAGGCAGTGCACATTGAACACTAGGTGAAATACAAGGAATGGGGGAATGTTGAGCTCAAAATAATTGTCTCCCATAGCCTTGGTAATGGTGTAAGGACCATATCAGAGTGGTCTGACTTCCGATGGGCTCTGATAAAGTGTTATTTCTACAAATGCAACGAAAATTTGTTGCCCACCTGAAACTTATGTGGCACCCGATGTTGATCATGTCACTGCTTGTACTTGGCATTTGACTTCTCCAAGATGTCGTGAACCTGCTGGCGAATGTGTTGGATGCATTCAGTAAATCTGGTCACTTTATCAAACTTAAACAATACATGTGTGGATTATGTCCATGTAGTCGCATGAGGCATGACAACATCAATCAGACAATGGTTGAAATCCTAGACCCACTTGAAAGGGATTGTGACTAGTCGAGCCATGGAGAGCTCTGTTATAGTTGTGTTGCACATAGGGAAGACTCCCATCCCAAGTTCGTGGATGCTTGGATTTGTACATGCAGAGCATGTGCACTATCATCCTATTGGTGAACTCCGTCCGACCATCAATCTGGGATGAAAGGAAATCGGCTTGGTGAGATTAGTGTCCAATAGTGTCCAGAGGCTTGACCAGAATGTGCTCAGGAACTTGCTATCTCGATCTGATATAATGGTTTGTGGGATCCCAAAATGTACCCATACTCGTTCAAAGAAGTGTTTGGCAGTTTCCTCTGTTGTGACACTCTTTTTGCATGTTGCCAATATAGCCATCTTAAAAAAAAATTCCATGACCAAAAACACACAGTCATTACCATGCTTTGTAGAAGCGAGGCCAGAAATATCGTGCATGGAGATGGATTCCCACGGCTAGCTGGGAGTAGGCAGATGAGTTAAAAGCCTTTCTTCTTGATGGTTGGCTTGGCAATGGTGTAGGCAGTGCAGGATCTGATATATTTCCCAACATCAAGTTTGAGTTGTGGCCAACAAAAGTACTTTTGTAGTACAACCATAGTTTTATCCACACCGAAGTGTCCTGTGACCCGACTGTAGTGCGCCTCCCAAATCAGCTTGGCACACTCACTTGAAGGAACACAAAGGTGGTCTAGGTAGCATAATATTGCGTCATGGAGGTGGAAATCAGGAATTTTCTTTCCATCTACTAGCATCTGGTATGTGGAGGCGAACTCTGGATCATTTTTGTATAGTTGCAACCATCCAGAGGTCTCGAGGCCACAAGAGTTGAGAACAATAGTCAGTGCTGCAATTAGGGGCCGACTGAGGTAGTTTGCAACATGATTGGTGTTTCCCTTTTTGAATTTCATGTTCAAGTTGAATTGTTGTAGATATGTAGACCACTTCTGATGGTGATTGTTCTTCAACTTCCCTTGTGTCTGTATAAACTGAAGAGGTCAGTGATTGGTTTGGATGACTGTCTCCTTCCCTAAAATGTTATGCTTCCATTACCGGAAAGCCTACACGATGGAATACATCTCTTTATCGTAGGCGGGGTACTCTTGAATTGTGTTACAAAGCGTCTCACTATGATAGGCCACTAGATGCCTATGTTGGGTGAGGATTGCACCAATAGCATAGTCGGAGGTGTATGTCTCAATTTCAAATGGTTACTGCAGTTCTGGAAGTGTGAGTACCAGAGCATAGCAGAGGCAGTGCTTCAACTCAACGAACTCCTTCTCTTGGGACTCAGACTAGGAAAACTTTGCTTTCGCCCCACCTTTAGTAATTTGACTCAAAGGCCAAGTGATATGGGAGAATCCCAACACGAACCTTCAATAAAAATTTGCAAGGCCCAATTTTTTTTGAAGCTATGTTAGAGTGGTAGGGGTTGGCCGATCCCAAATGACTTGGATCTTAGTCGGATCCACATGCATTCCACACTCATCTATGATGTAACCAAGATATTGGACCTAGTTCATGCCAAAGGTGCATTTCGCCAAGTTGGCACATAGTTTGTGGTGCCGAAGGGTTTGAAGGATTTGTTGAATGTGTTGCAAGTGTTCTTCCCAACTATTTCTTAAGATGAGGATGTTTTCCAGATAAACAACCATGAATGAGTTGGTGAAGGGTCGCAAGATGTCATCCATTAGCCTCGTAAAAGTAGCAGGGGAATTTGTCAACCTGAAGGGCATAACTAGCCATTCAAAAAGGCCTTCCTTGGATTTGAAGGTAGTCTTCCATACATCTATGGGCTCTATTGGAACTTGGTGATAGCTAGAACTTAGATTGATCTTGATGAAATACTTGGCTCCCTTAAGTTGGTCTAGGTGGTCATCAATCTGTGGGACTGGATACATGTTCCTGATAGTGATTTTGTTTAGTGCCCAATAATCAATGAAGAGCCTCCAGGTGCCATCCTTCTTCTATACAAGTACAATCAGGTTCCCATAAGGTGAGGAACATGGTCATATGTGCCCTTTTTGTAGCAACTCCTGGATTTTCCGCTTGATCTCTTCATTTCCTAGAATGGGGAGTTGATATATTGACTCGTTAGGTAGAGGTGCTATGGGAGTTAGATCGATCGAATGCTTGAGCTGACAGGGCAAGGGTGCTCCTGTGGGTGAGGATAATATGTCCCTGTGTTCTCCCACAACTGTATCCACCTGCTTTTGCTACATGGAGGAACCCTTCCTCGGGCCCATGCATGTGGCTACGATCTTCCCCTTAATTTGAGAGAGAATCAGAAAGAAAACAAATTTCCCAGTCTTGCATATGATCTTACTCCATTTATTAGTAGAGATCAAAGAGATGGTGGTAGGAGGGGCTACCTCTGGTATCTTGTATAGCTTATTACCCAAAGAAATAATAATAGAGCGAGATCTAGACTCATATACAACCTGTTCCTTCCACAAGTATGGTTTTCCTAATAATAGGTCACAAACTTCAAGAGGAGAAACATCATAGAGTACCTCATCCGTGAAGGGCTTGATGCTGTAGGGAAGGAAACACTACTGGCTAACATGGATATTCTTCCTTGGTGAAGCCACCTGATGGTGTACGGTTGCAGATGTGTTGTAGTCAATAGGTCAAGTTTCTTCGTGACATCTGTTGAAAAAAATTTCTTTTGGCTCTCACTATCGACAATGAACTGCAGTAGAGAACCCTTCATCCACATCTGTGAGTGGAAGAGGCGTTGCCCCTCCTATGGATCTTTAGGCTCAATCTTTTGGATCTTGGTGGTGGACATGGTGGCATTGGGCTCTACGTCAATGATCTGCTTCCATTTTTCATTCCCCTTCTTGAGTTCTGACTAAGAGTCAAAACATGCATCTGATTCAAAAGCCTTCAACTTGGCCACCAATGACTACTTGGCTCGAAACTTAGTTGTGTTTTGAGTGGAGCTCTTATGGAACTCACACCACTTTCCTATGTCCTTCTTTGTATTCATGGTGTTTTTCTTTTCTTGCGGCTTTGGTGGGTTATCCTGGGTCGCCCCGCCTTGGATTTTTCCTTTGCTTTGCAGTTTGGGGGCACCTTTCCATTGCTTTAGATTCACAGATCCAAAGTCCCACTTTTTCTATTTAAACTTCTGCTCAATATTCACAGTGTATTGGTATGTTGTGCCGAGTGAGGAGATGTCTAGGAACTCCATCTCGTCCTAGATGTACTTTATAGACAGTCACGGTACTTGAGTACCAAATGTCGCTCAGAATCCTTGATACCCAACTTCGTACGAAGGGTATGAGAAACATTGGTAAACTTTGGCACGTCTTGGTCCCTTCCCTACCGCATCGTGGTCCACTTTATATATTTATCCTCATAGCTCCCGATAGGGTAGTATTGCTCCTTGATGGCGTCCCAAAATGAATTCCAAGTGGGTGTAACTAAAAATAGTGAGGGTGTACTTTTTTCCTTCTTCTCACAATAGGTTTCTCGCCAGTACTTGATGTGGGGGGCGGCTTTGAGAAGTGCAAAAGTAATCTTTTCCCAGCTGGAAAAGTCATGAACAAAAAATTATCCTTCTAGCATATTTAACCATTTATCTACGACGTCCACATCTATTTGACCTTCAAATATGGGGATGTGTTGTGCTATTCAACAACCCCCCATTTGTTAATAGTAGTAGTCAATATTACATTAATAAATGGGAACCCTTTAAAAAATATTTCCAAAAATAAGTTTAGCATTTAGGCATTTTCTTTATTAATTTTTGAATAAAACAAGATATCAGTCAAACACCTTTTCAAAAAACTGTTAAATGCCTCCCTTTCTCGCATATCACATGATCAAGCATGGTTGAAAGCCTTGCTAATCCACCAAATCTAGCGAAAATCGATCAAAAAAGGACTCTACGCTTTAATATTTTGAAACTAGTATGTTTCTTATATAAACTAAGTCCTAAGGCATTTTATTAAAACTAAGGCCCACATCGCATATCGCTATTTTCAGAAGGCGCACCTTAAAAGAATTACCTTAAAATGTGTGAGATGCGAAATTGCAATAACAACAATTCCTTTACGGCATCACATTTCAGACATTTAAAGGAACACAGTAAAACTTACCACCCGTCGAAATTGCAAAATGCGATAGAAATCTGGACCCACTCTCGAATACGTCACATACAAGTATTTAGGTCTGCTTCTTAATGAAAAAGACTTTACAATGAGTTATGCCCTGGAAACAACAGTAAGCAACCCGCATCTCGCATATTGTAGAAACAATAAGGAAAACATACATACATAATGCGATAATGTGGTCTACGAGATTGCTTCGCAAATCACAAAATTTCCATTTTTGTGATTTAAAGGCTCGTCACCCTAGAAGCTTTCTTCCCAACTTATGATGTAGACATTAAAGAGCATTAAAGCTAAGAGATAACGAACCATTAGTGGGCATTTAGTAAAATTTAATGGTATTTATGTGTGAAAAGCCATCCAAGGTGATATGATATCTTCTCACTTACATTCAAATAAAACTCTTGTCTTATCAACTTTTCAAGTTATCTATATTATCCCAACTTACGTTCATTCTTATCTTTGTGTATCCAATAACTGCTCTTTTTCTCTATTTTTTCAAGGAAAATCCACAGAAGGAGTTTTTGAGAGTGATGGCAAAGAAGCACAAGGAAGTTGCGTCTGAGAAATCAGAAATGACACCTTTATTCTCAGATACTACATGCAACAGAGAAGGAGGGACCTCTTTGTGGGAAACCATGTATGATTTATTGGAAGAAGAGCAACTAAGACCTTTGGAAACAAAGGTCGCATCTGACGGTCGTACTTCCTCACGTGCCACAATTTTTGAGACAACATGCTCATTTTTGCATCGCAGAGTCACACCCAAAGATAATCCCTTACACTGATATGGTCAAGTGGATTATTGATCAGGCTGATATCTTAGACAAAGAATTTAAGAATAGAATCCAAGAGGTTATGGGATTCTTTTCACCAGACAACCTGTGACTTATGTACCACCTACCAGAGCCACAAGCCATCTATAGCAAATAGTTTCTGGCGAAGTTTGCCAAAGAGAATGAGGACCCAGCAGATATCACCCAGACCTGGTCGAATAATGAGGGCAAGATCAAAAAGGGAAAGCGGGTATGTACTCTACTGCATCTATTTCTCCTCCCCATAGTTTTGCAGCAGCCATGCTATGTAGGATGTTTGGCAAGCCTGATAGCACTAAATTTTCCCTAGAATGGCTGCCATTACTAGATGCAGTCGTAAATGCAACCATAATGAATTGGGCCCAAATTTTGTCTGATAATTTAGAAAATACAATAATCGATTATAGGAGGAAAAGGAGTGTCTCAATGAGGGTTTAGCCTCCATTTTTTATGAGTGCCTATGTGATGGATGCAATTTGTTTTGGTTCAAAATTTCCTATCATGGGATGGAAGTGGACCATGAAAGATCCACTTTCCATCCATATATATCAAAAGGACATGTGGGAGTCTCAGTTTTACTCGCATTTTTACAAACTTTGTCATGGGGTCATGCTCCCTATCCACAAATAGGTTTACAGCCGAGGCGGCCTTAGATTTTCAAAGGAAGCTGAGGTAGATATCCTACCAATGGCCAGATGGTTTGGGGAGGAAACATTCATATATAGGGTTTTTGGGAGCATCATCTCACCTCATGTCCTCCCATACTATGTTCGAGATAAATTGATGGCTAGAGAGATAGCCCATCAAACAGTTAGTGAGGGTGGGCTAAGCAAATGACTAAAGGAAGCAAAAAAGGCCATTTGGCCTACATTTTTGTTACAGTGTAGAGCATTTGCACTGCACGATCTAGGTCATGCATTCAAAGAGGCAGGGATCATGCAATCTATAAAATTACCTAAATTCACAGGTCGCCAGTATGACCCAAATGGCATTGCCAAAGACTTCACTACCATGGTAAAAGTGAAGGTACTCAGTCACGAGGAAGATGCATTTGATGACATCTTCCTATAGAAAGAGACATTCACAGAAGTGAAGCACATGTCATCACTACTTTTTGACCAAGAAGAGCTTGAAGCCTTTCATCAATACAAAGAAAGGATATTGTTAAAGGTCCCGTTGGACCAATTATTGATTGAACCTATAAGGGAGCCAACTCCTAGTATAAGCCTAGAAGGAAGTTCTAGATGAAATTCTAGAGATGATTCCCAAGCAGAGTCCCAAGAGAAATTTACCAGGGAGTCAGAGAAATCAAAGCAATAGTCACAGAATGGGGGAAGCAAAAGCAAAGAGTCAGAAAAGGATAATGCCCAATCTATAGAAAAGATAACTGAGCAAACCTCAACAAGAAAACAAGTTGAAATTCATTCCACCTCCACCCAGTCAACAAAACCCCCAGTGATTGATTTAGAGAAAGAATGGGAGAATTTTAATACAAAGCTCCATACAGAGAAAGCACCTGAGGCTCAGACTCCGAAACACAAAACAACTCAAGAAATTACAGTAGAGAAAGTTGTAAGTACTCAAGAGGTAGAGCACATTCCTACCACTCCTACCTCTGAAATTGTTTTGAGAATTGAGGAGATCCATCCTCTAGATGTGTTCTATAGCCAAACCCACAAATATTTTGTCAAAATGTAGAGGAAAAAGAGGAAGTTGGATGCTACAGCTGCTACTACTCCTGAGAATGAACCAATGGACATTGCCTGGAAAGACTCACCCATTGACCCATCTGACAACCTTACTAGACTATCTCAGTTTACATGAGGCTATGCTACAATGACCATTAACAAAGAAACAAAAGTACAAATGTTGCTCAGAGAAAATGAAAATAATTTTCGGCTATTGGAACAACAATTAGAGCAAGAAAAATCTAACCAACAAGCGAAATTACAAATAGCCAAGCTCCAACAATATTTCGAGCAGATGCAAATAAAACATCAAGCTAGTTTAGCAGAAAAGGAAGTGCAGATACAAGCATTAACAGATAAGTATAAGGATATCCCAAATATTGATCAATTTATAATCGAAGCGCTCAGCCTAAACTCCCAATTAATGCATCAAAAAGAAATTCTATTCTAGAAGGTCTCGCAGTTAACTCCTAATTGCGAGACTAGAGACAAATTAACGAGTCAAGTTGTTGACATCAAACTCGAATATGATGAAGTCTTAAAAAGAGTTTTAGAATTCATCACCTGGAAGACTTCAAAGGATGGGAGGAAGGCTGATTTTCATATACTAGAGGAATCACACAAAGAAATTTTATTTGCAGACTCGGATTCTCGAATTAGGCAAGCAGAAAAGGAAACAACGGTCGCAACAACAACATTAAACTATGTTATTGAAAACATCAACGAAAATATACACAACGCAAACCTGGTGGCAGAATCTGTACCTGGTTTTCTTCCGAATACCAAACAGTTCAAACAACAGTGGAGACAGGCAACAAGAGAAAAGGAGGAAGTGATTAGCAAAATGACCATGTTAAACTAGGAAGCGTACTGGTAATATTTAGTTAAACCTTACAGCAAGTGGATGACCCTGCGATGCCTAACCTCTTCTACGCAGAAAATGGTGCCAGAACTAACCGATGCCATATTCAATGGGCAGTTGAAATCTACGATCAACCCACTGACATAGCTCAAATTGATGATGGACATCTGTGATCTTAAAGATCGAACACAAAGGAGTTAGTCACCATATTTTAATTTCAATTTTTGTTTTGTTTTCGCAATTTGAGGAAGGTCGTTTAAACCTCCTCAACCATTTTTGTGATAATCTATTATAAGGATTTATAGTTTAGTATTTAAGCCCCTCTCATGCATTTAGAGAGGGGTCCAAATTTTTATTAGAAACAATCTTCAAAACATGCACTTCTATCCCTTTGAGGAAGTTCTAGTGAAATGAATGGAACAAGATTTATTTTTATCTTATTTGGCATCTTCTACTGAAATTGCACTTTTTTACTCTTAGATGGTGTTGGATTGATTGGAAGTAGGTCAATATTGCTGAAACACATGAGCAAAACTTATTACAAATGGTACTTTTATCTCATGATTTTGTTTTGTTTATGTATTAAGCAGTAATTTTTCTTCAAATTGTTTATGTGTGAAAGCTTAAAGCTTGGTTAGATTTATTGCACTTTTGTATGGTGATGAGCTAAATTTTATGCTGAATATATGAATAATTTCTTATGAGATATATCTTTCACAATCGTTTCGGATAACTATTTATCTGAAACGATTATTGTTAAAATGATTTCACTTCCTATCGTAGTTGAATGATCTTTATTACCAATTGCTTTAGGACATTATTATAGATTGCATGTGTCAATTTTATTCCCGGGTATAGTCATAGCTAGATAATGTTTCAATTAGGATATATGCATGTGATTATTAGTTTAGATTAGATTACTTTTAGCTTAAACATTTCCCCGAACTATCATATATCACCCCATCGACATTCTCATAATTTATATTGGGAAACTGGTCTCATTACCCCCAGTTGAAGCCACTACACCAAACGGGAAAGGAGCTACCGACCAAGGTTCGGATCAGGTGGCTTTCCCCTAATGTTGTAAGTAACGATTTTTGAGGCTTCAATATTTTTGGCACTAGAAGGAGGGCCTGACTGTGAAAGGCAAGTAAATCCAAATTAATAGGCCATTCTAAGAGCAAAACTCCCTCACCATCACCTCCAACTTCTTGACTGCATTCAAAATCTCCTAATCCTAAGTGAGAAGTTGTAAAAGCAATAATAGAGCCCACTGCTAAAATCCCAAAGAAACCAGATCATTCTTTTTCTACCGAAGCCCCTGAAGTCCAATCTTTGATTTAGAAGTTATAGGGGATTTTTAGATCTCAAGGGGAATTTGAGTTATTCCAAGATAATGTTACCTCTCAGTTTACCCCATCTCCACGGTTAAATAGAGAACGGAGAGAAAAACTTGGAATCCCACCATTCGAGTTCCCTCTACCAAGTCATAAGAAAGCTAAGAAGACACCATTTGAATCTCACGGCAAGAATATTTCGTCAACACAATCATCATCTTCATTCATTCCATCCATATCATCACAAGACCAATCATCCACCTCACCACTCCAGATCGTGATTCAAACTGGTACTGGAACTCAATCTTCCTCTACCCAACCACCTTCAACCACTACCACATATTCCTCTTCTCCAAGACCAACAATGGCTCAACCTTCTCAAAGGCCATAGACAAATCCAGGAGTTGTTAGGATGGTTGCACTGTTACATCCGTTGCCAGCTCATCCAGAGAAATGGTTACCAAAGTTCAATCCTGATAGTGGCCTACTGGCTGAGGAACACATAAACAATTTCATGTTGTCCATTAACTTGAATGAAGTGGTAGAATAAGGTGCAGTTGTAAGATTATTCCCATATACCTTGTAAGGAGCAGCAGGATCATGGTACTTCTCATTACCATCAAGCTCTATCAATAGTTGGGATGTTTTTCAAAAGCAATTCTTAACTAAATTTTGAGATGATAGATCCACAACTACCCTAATTAATGACCTCTCCAATTTGAAAGTTGAACCTAAAGAGCCAATAAAAGACTTCAACTCTCGCTTTAATAAATTACTAAATAAGATACCGACGACATCTAATCCTAGCGATAAGGTCCAAAATGAGTGGTATATTTCTGCTCTCCCTTCAAAAACAATTATTTTCATCAATAGAGCTACCAAACCAACTTTGACAGAAAATATGAAAGAGGCAATAGCTATAGAAAAACGTATTCTAGCTGTAGATAAGAAAAATGCATTAGAAGAACGAAATCCAAGAAAGTGACTTTTAGGGATGAATTCAAGAAGAAATGACCAAAAGATCCATTTGATCTTGAAGGTCTGTAGAAAATCGTCACGACCATGTCTAACAAAATGGTTGATATTAAAAAACAGGTAGCAGAAACTTCCTCAAAGAAATATTTTAGACCATTTAAAAGGAATTCCCCTACTGACCCTAAACCTCCAAATGATATATCAAATGTTGAATCAGATGGAGATGACGATGAAGTTTCAACAAATGAGGAGCAAACAAATGATGAAGAAGTGGCATAGTTACAAGGAATGTGGGATTTTATACTTCCCAACGAAGAGAAACAAGAAGCACTACCTATTTCCACACGAAGTAAAAACCCTGTTTATTTTCCCTCAAATAAATCCAAGCAGAAGGCTTCAATGCCACCTCCCAAGGAAAAAACAACAGCTAAGAAATCTTCACCAAAATCCACTCAAACTACTCCTCCTCAGTTGAACTCTTCATCTTCAACTAAAACCCTGATAGTATAAGATGAAATGGAATATAATATTGTTGATGATATGAAAAAGACTAGGGAAAACATCACCTTTCATGAGCTTAGCAAATTAATACATCAGAAAAAGATACTCCTTAAAGAACTCAAAGAAGTACCTGTTTCACCTCTTCTTGCTGTTGTGATCTCACATGCTGCTCAAGTATCAGGGAAACCCCCTAACACCTCTTTAAACAAAATTAATCTAGCCAACATTACTCTGATTAGAGGAAGATCTAAATCTCATACTCCTCCATTCCTCCTTACTTTTGAAGTTTTTAATAAGAATTTACACAACTGTTTAGTTGATTCAGGAGCTTCATCTAACATTTTACCTAGAATAATTTGTGCAAATTTGAATGTTCAACCTCAAAAATCTTTTGTACGCATTGTGCAACTAGATCGGTCTCAAGTTGAAGTTTTTGGGGAACTTAATCAAGTAACCATCAAACTCTCGTCAAATCCCAAAGTCTGTCAAGTCATTGACATTCTTGTAGTTGATATTCTCGAGTTCTATGGCTTAATCCTTAGTAGAGAATGGTCAGAAAAGTTTCATGCATATTTTGTGAATGACTGGTCTCACATGTGGCTTCCCTATAATGGAAAGCCAAATCATATAAAGCGAAAAACATCAAAAGTACATAGTCATAGAGCTAGAAGGAGAAAATGAACCAGTGGCGTATAGCGACAATATCATTGGAAACTACTTAGTGGAATAATTTCAAGGAAATTTTAATGCTTATACTTCACCTTTCTTGGAAAACTCTGTAGTATCTCAAGTTGAAATTTTTTCCCAAACAGATACTTATAAGTGTGTAAATTTTGTAGATAAACATGTAGTTAGCTATTTATTTTGGAAATTATTTTTTGATGGATCTAAATCCAATGATGGAGCAGGAGTAGGATGCATATTAGTTAGCCCAAAAGGGGAAAAGATTATGTTAGCATGCCGACTTGAATTTGATTGCACAAATAACACTATAGAATATGAAGCATTAGTTCAATGTTTGTATAAGGCCGTTGGCCTTAATATCAAGCACCTACAAGTGTTTGGAGATTAAAAAATTGTGATAAAATAGGTAAGAAATACTATACACTGTCTGTCAGGACATTTGAAACACTACCAATCGTTAGCCCAAGACCCGATTTCCCACTTTACAACATTTAATATTTCCCCTATTTCAAGACTCCAAAATGAAAGCGCTAATCTCTGACCTAATGTGGCTTCCAAGCTTATTCCACCAGGAGATTATAGTCCTGACTGCTTTTCTATCAAATTGATTTCTAGGCCTTCTATTCCTGACAACATCACCAACTGGAGAGTCTTTAATGGTGATCCATATATCATAAGATTTTGACATCAGAAGGCTCCTATAATGACCAGATAGTTGATGAAGACCAACATGACAACCAACTTAAGTAAGAAACAACAAATAATGCTATATCAAAGTCTGTGGTTAAGTTCGAAGGTTTATATGACCTTAAGGACAGATTCAAATGACCCATCAATTCAGAACTTCAGAGTTCAACCCTAAAGTTTGAATTGGTTAATCTTGGAACTGACCTGAAACCTCAAAATATCAATCTAGGCCTCGGAATTTCGTCAGATGAGAAATCAACCTTTATACATTTGTTAAAAAAATATAAGAATGTCTTTGCATGGAACTATGAAGATATTAAAAAATACGACACTCCTATTATTCAACATACTATCCCCATGACGTCTAATGAGAAGCCTGTTCAACAGAAATCAAGGAAAATCCATCCTAATTTAGAAAACCAGATTAAATCTAAATTAAACAAACTATTGAAAACCAAGATTATGTTCCCTGCCAGACATTCCAGGTGGGTCTCCAATCTTGTCCCTGTCAGGAAAGAGAGTGGTGATATTCGGATATGCATAGACTTTCACAATCTAAACAAAGCATGTCAAAGGGATAACTTTCCATTGCCTCCTATGGAAAATATATTGCAATCAATTTCAGGCTCAGAACTAATGTCTTTCCTCGACGGATTCTTAGGTTATAATCAGATCCTAGGACATCCAGATGACCAACTGAAAACTACATTCAGGACAAAATGGGGCACTTATGCTTATCAGAATATGCCATTTGGACTAATAAATGTTGGTGCTACTTTCCAAAGATCCATGGACATATCCTTCAAAGGTTTAGTAAACAAATCAGTAGTAATCTACTTGGATGATATAACTGTATATTCGAAAAAGCACAGTAATCATCTGAGAGATTTAAAACAAATCTTTGAGCATTGTCAAAGGTATGGAATTTATCTTAATCCTAAGAAATCTTTCTTCGCTTTAAGTGAAGGAAAACTTCTTGGATTCATTGTATCCAAAGTAGGGATTCACATTGACCCTGATAGAATAAGAGAAATCTCTAAAATTCCTTTACCTCATAACAAAAAATCAATGCAATCTTTCCTAGGTCAGATTAATTTTGTTAAAAGATTTGTCTTGAATTCTCAAGGATTGTTTTACCTCTTCAATCTATGAATAAGAATAATTCCCTTTTTAAATGGGTACACACAAAACACGAGGCTTTTGATTTGATTAAACAAGCAATCATTAATGCTCCTACTTTAGCGTCTCCGAATTTTTCAAATCATTTCATTCTATATACTTTCGATTTCGAGAAACCATATGCAGCCATATTAACACAAGTCAATAAAGAAAAATATAAAGCCCCAATCTCTTTCTTTAACTCCAATTTGTAGGGGGCTAAATTGAATTATTCAAATGTTGAAAAACAAGATTTTGCTGTTTTCAAATCAATAAAAAACTTTAGACCTTTTCTCCTCAAAACCCACACCAAAGTAATAGTGTCGTTCTCAGCAGTGAGAAATCTGTTAATACAAAGAGATGTAGGGAAGAAGAGAGAAATTTGGGTAATAACTCTACAATAATATGACATTGAAATTAGACCAACAAAAATTGTAAAAGGTCAAGGTTTTTGCAGGATGCTAGTAGGCGTTGGGTTGTGTTATATTCTTTCGACGACTAACCTACGTAGTGAACCCCTTCGTTTTGCCGATTGCACAGCGGGGGGGTCATAGGGGGTTTGAGGGGGGTGGGTAGCCCCCCTCTACAGGGTCCAAGGCAGTTCCCTGGGAAATTTTTTTTGGACCCTATATTAGGTTGGGCAAACCTACCTATGGTTTTCGGTCCATGGTTTTGGACGCGATGGTTTTCGGTCCATGGTAT
>APFE030745500.1:66233-81933 GCA_000404065.3 Pinus taeda
TAACATTGAAAGGAATATAATGAAAAATCAAGCTGGTAGTCCCGGTTTTGGGATCTAGGGGAAAATTTCTGTGTATATGTGTTTTATGTGTTATGCTCTCGCATTGTTTATTTTCTATGTTTTAGAATTTGTATGCAGGTAATTTCTGTACAGGGTTAAAACCTATAGCAGGAGCATCTGATTTATCAACACTACAAGACTCAGGTGATGATGTATAAGTCTATGAGGTAAGCCTTAATCACACTGAGTCAAGTTATGATGATATCATATTTTACTTAAGAAATGGATATGCCCCAATGCACTTAAACTATAAGAAGAGAGGGGCCTTGATGCTAAAAGCTAGACAATATTAAATCGTCGATGATGTGCTATTTAGAATAAATTATGATTCTGTTTTACTTAGATGTCTTGAAAAATCTGAGGCAGAAAAGGTGTTGCAGGAACTACATGATGGACCAGCTGGTGGACATTTCAGAGGAGATACCACTGCGCATAAAATCCGCCATGCTGGCTATTACTGGCCAACATTATTCAAGGATGCACACAATTATGTAAGGAGATGTAAAGTTTGTCAGACAGCTACTGGGAGACAAATAAAACCCACATTACTGTTACAAATAGTCAATATTGAACAACCTTTTGAGCAATGGGGATTGGACGTAATAGGTGAGATCGTTCCTCATTCTTCTAAGTAGCATAGATATATTCTTACAACAACTGATTACTTCATAAAATGGATGGAAGCAATTCCACTCAAGGTAGCCAATTTGAAAACATCATTGAATTCATCGATCGATTTATCATTACCAGATTTGGTTTACCCTCTGCCATGATGTTTGATAATGCATCTTATTTTTCACGAAATACTATGACAAAATTTGCTCTTAAAAGAGGTTTCAAGCTCAAGTACTCTGTTAACTATTATCCACAGGGAAATGGGTTATCTAAATCTACAAACAAAAATCTCATAAGGATTACTAAATGAATTGTCGACCAAAATTAGAAGAACTGGCATAAGTCTTTAATATTTTCCTTATGGGCAGATCAAATAACTCAGAAGGCCTCCATTGACATTTCTCCTTTTAATTTGGTCTATGGGAAAGAATTTATCTTACCTACAAATGTGCTATTCCCTCTTTAGCCCTAGTTTAATTCATTGAAGAGACTCCCTCCTCTTCTATCCAAGTTAGACAGTTACAAATACTCATGATCGAAGAGGAAAGGGAAAAGGTTAGAATCTCACATGCACATCATCAATAGTTAGTCAAAGCTTCCTTTGATTCACATTCTATAAGTTCAAAATCTTTTCAACTCGGAGACCTGGTATTGAAATGGGATAAATCCCATGAGGAAAAAGTTAAGCATACCAAGTTCCAACAAATGTGGCTTGGCTCATTTCAGATTGCCGAACAAATAGGCCCATCAACCTTTTTATTGCAGGATTTATGAGGCAAGAGAGAATCTCTACTTGTTAATGGGCAGATCTTAAAGAAATATTTTCCATAGAAGATGATCTCTTCTATTCACCGTATATTATTTCCTTTATTTTATTTTTCTAGAAAGAATAATACAAGTTCGAAAACATTTAATTTTGGCTTTACAAATGATTGTCTCTTTTTATTTTTTACTTTTTGCTTATATAAGTAAAGATTATTATGAAAATAAATTTCACATATAAAATATAGAATTAAGTCATGTTACTCTCAAATTGCATGTTCTTTGCCAAAATTATTTGATCTTTGATAAAACATAACTTTAGAAAGGAACCTTGCCTCTGCATCAGTAAAGAAAAATATCAATAACAAAATAGAGTCTCTCTACAGAAAAGCATCTTTAAAATTCTACAGTTGTCATCCAGATTCTCTTAGCGAGCCAATGATTCTCCCCATCAATTCAGTTTACATTTTTTAGAGTGTAATTCTAAAATATACTTAAAACTTAAAGGATAAGAGGTCTCATCAAGGGCCAGCTTACCATGATAATAAGGTTGTAACTAGTTGACATTACCAATACTGCATATCAAAATAGGGTAATGGCTTGAGATTATATCAAAATACAAGGGGTCTAATCAAGAGCCATCTTGTTAAATTAAAGTTATAATCAAGTGAATGGCATTAACAGTTTTGGCCACCAAACCAAGACATTGTCCTTTAAGCGATAAAAAAATGAAATTTTGAAGAAAAAAAAATTATTTTAGAAAATAAAAAGAAAATAAGTGTACACTCTAAGATTATCTTTAAAATTTGTATTATGACCTTGGTGGGATACTGAATCATTGCTAGTTAAAAGGTAACCCTATCAAGGCTATGAACGCCTGTTGGCAGCAGAGGCTCTACCTATGACAATTGAGTATATCAAAAATTGATCTGAGAAGAACCTCCATGTTTTAATCTTTAAACCAAGTAATGAATGATGTAGACAAAGTAACTTTCTTATGAGGTGAGGATAATCAAAAGGATGATAATTAAGTAGATATTATTTAAATATTCAAAGAGCAGTATCACTTATCTTATATTTCTATAGAAAATATGTGATAGGTTAACCCAATAATGCAATATAAATCAAAGAAGAATACTATAACCTACTTCTACTATCAATTTGTGGAAGCTTAAAGATCGAGCTGAACAATATAACCAAAAGAAGAAGAATCAATGGCATAATACACATGAAAATACTTTGGGGAAAGTCTCAGATAAAAACCCCACACTGTTTTATTATCATACATGGTGGAAATACATAGGAATTATACAAAGCCTTAGCTCTCACAGCTAGCTAGCTCTCAGTATAATCCTCACATATGCTCACAGGAAATCTTGGCTTCTCTCTAGCCTTCCTCTCTACCCTCCAAGCTCCTATTTCCTTGTGATGTTCCTTGTGAATGATTAGCCTATTACCAAGTGGAAGAACCGGCCTTTAAAACTGTGCAATCCTCAAGGATGAACCCTTGACTGCATGCATGAGTTTTCTCCATGAGACAACACATGCAACTGATAGTACACTATCCTTGAACATTAATCTAAATTGGGTCTTTCTTAGAATAGACATGAATGAGTTTCTGATGAGGGAATCTTCAGTTAACTAGAGTAGCACTAGTTGAGTGCATTAATGCATCAACTGACTGTTAACTCACTATTAGTTCCTCAAATAGTGTAGAACTAATTTAATTGGACTTAACTCAATAAACTGAGTTAATTAATTACAACTCAAATATAACTCAATCTTATCTCCTTAATTTAAGGAATAACTCTTGCATGACTTTAGAAGGACTTCTAACTTGAATTTCTCCAACTAATTAAAATTAATTAATTAATTATTTTCAAGTAGCTGTTAAGACTAAATTCGATTTTAATTCACAATTTAATTCAAGGAAAAATTAAATTGGAATATTCTTGTTGCCATATTTCAACACTACCTCTCAACAAGAAAGGGATTATCTACCACCCCGATCCTGTCTCTATGGAACTCAAATTTACACTTTGACAATGCCTTTGTCAAAATGTTAGCATCTTACTCCTATGTCGAAATATACTGCAGCAACATGATCCTCCTCGCTACACAATCTCTAAGATGATGATACCAGATGTCAATGTGCTTGGACCTATCATGAAATACTAGATTCTCAGAGAGTTTGATACAACTCTGATTATCACAATAGATCACTATTGGATCCATCCTCTGATCAAACAAACCAACTAGGATTTTCCACATCCAAATGGCCTCACATGTTGCCTGACTTGCAACCATGTATTTTTCCTCTGCCGAGATGAGTGCAATCGACCTCTGTTTCCTGCTATACCAAGAAACTGTCGCTGACCCAAGGTTGAAAATCCCTCCTAATGTGCTCTTTCGATCTGAAGGACTCCTTGCCCAATATGCATCAGTGAAGCCCTATAGCTTCACTCCCTCTGTCTCTCTGTACCATAATCCATAATGAGATGTGTCTCTGAGGTATCTCAATACATGCTTTTCGCCTTCCAAAACATCTTGGTAGGCTGAACCATCGCTTGACTTGGCTGGTTCACCGCAGAGCACAAATTTGGTCGTGTGCTCATTAAGTACATTAATGAACCCACAAGTTTCCTATACACAATAGCTTCTACCACTTCTCTTGAAGTAGCAACCTCCTTCCTCTAGTTACCTGCTAGAGGAGTCTACATGGGCTTGCACTTCTCCATGTGGAATCTCGTGAGTATCTCGTTGGCATACTTGCCCTGAGACACAAACAACTCCCCATCCTTCTGCCACACTTCCATTCCAAGGAATTAATGCATGAGACCCATGTCTTTCATCTCGAATTCTCTTGCAAGGTCCTCCTTGCAAGAGACGATCAACTGATCATCACCAGTTAATATGAGATCATCAACATAAAGTACGATGATCAACAACTTACCTTTCACCACGATGTGGTATAGGTTCGCATTCGCTTCACTCTTTGTGAAGCCCAACCCGGTGAAGTAGTTGTCTATCCTAGTGTACCAAGCACGAGGTGCTTGCTTTAGCCCATACAACGCTCTCTTGATTCGGTACACATGCGACTCATGATGAAAGGCCTCAAAACCTTCCGGCTGCTTTATGTACAACTCTTCCTCAATCTGGTCATTGAGGAATGCAATCTTCACATCCATCTAATGGATCTTCCAACCCATCTGTGCTGATAGTGCCAACATAGATTTGATAGATGAGTACCTTGCGACAAGAGCAAAAGTATCATCATAGTCAATCCCCTTGGCCTGTGAAAAGCCACGAGCAACAAATCTTGCCTTATGCTGCTGCACTGCTTCCTCAAAGAAAGATGTCTCGGTCTCAACACATTCCCCAGAAAGGCCATGTATCTAGTGTTCCTCTCAGGTGACCTCCTCTGTCTGCGCTGAGAAGATGGTGCTCCCACATTCTCTCTCTCATCCTCCAACAATTTGTCAACTTCTCTTATGTGCTTCCGTCGATCCTGGAAGACCCCGCTTGAGTGGATGTCTCCATTCCTGGAACATTTGCATGTCGTTGCTCTGCATCAATCTGAGGCTCCTCCTCCTTAGGAACCAATAGTTCCTCCACAGCCTGTAGTTGGAGCTCCCTCTCAAGGGAAACTCGCACGGCCTTCTGTTCATCAAACTTGAGATCTCTGCAATCCACTATCTTCCGACTAGTAGGAAAGTACACCCGATAGTTGTGAGGTGTATAATTTTACCCCACAAATATCCCCAACTCCACTGTCGGCTCAAGCTTCTTCCATGCATCCTTTGTCACATGGAGATATACCAATGATCCAAAGATCCTGAAGTGACCCACATCTGGTCTCTTACTAGAGAAAGCTTCCTCTAGTGTCTTCATTCCAAGTATGTGATGTGGGCTTCTATTCTCCAAATAGATCGTTGTGTTGCATGCCTCAGCCCACAAGTGAAGTGGTAGGCCTTGATCATGTAGCATTTCCCGTGCTGCCCATACAATGGTTTTGTTCTTCCTCTTGGCCACCCCGTTATGTTGTGGGTTATGAGGTGCCATCAACTCTCGTTCAATTCCTTCCATTGCATAGAAGTCGTTAAAATCTTGAGAGACATATTCTCCACTATTGTCGCTTCTCAAGGCCTTGATCTTCTTCCCTGACTCTTTCTCGACCAAAGCTTTGAACTCACAAAACTTTGTGAAAGTTTGGTCCTTTTTCTACATGAAACAAATCCAACATTTACAAGAATAGTCATCAATGAAAATCACTTAATACCTTTGCTTCACTATGGATTCCATCGAGAATGGTCCACACAAATCAGTATGAACTTGCTCTAAGATAGCCTTTGTTCGATTGTCTCGATCATGAAAGGAAGAATTGGTGTAATTCCCAAGGTACAACCTTTGCATGTGTTGACTTGCTCAAGTTTACCTTTGGGAAGCCCCGTAGATATCTGTTGCATTATGTTCAAAGCCCCATGATGCAAATGGCCCAACCGCCTGTGCCACAACTCGCCAATATCTTGGCTTTGCACCAATTCTGCTTTCATACTCAATGCTGCACAATCATCTACCTCTAGTTTATAGAGATTCTTCACCCGAATCCCTATCCTCTTGGTTTTACCAGTGGCTATGTGTCTTAGGAACACCTTTCCTTTATTGAAGACAACATCATAGCCTTTTTCCTCCAACATCGCGACCAATACTAAGTCCTTCTTCAGTCCAGGCACATACATCACATCTTTCAAGGTGAGAGGAGCTCCATGCTCCTACTGAAAAGCAATTGTGCCCACTCCTGAAACTCTATACCTTCCATCTCCACCCATCTCTATGCGCATCTTGAGGTATTTCTCCTCCAAGACACTGAATAAATTTTTATCACCGGTCATGTGGAATGAGGCTCCACTGTCAAGATACCAGGCACAACCCATCATCGATGACACCATGCGTGCAATGAGGGTAAAGTCCATTTCGAACTAAGAGGCTAATACCTCACCTTCCGATCCTTTAGAGGATCCCTTCTATTAGGTTCCTATACGAATAGGAGTCATAATTTTGAATGACAAGGTTAAGCCTTGTAATATTGTACATATCTTTGCTTTCTGCAAATGTTTTCCATATTAAAAAATAAAAAAATGTAAATAGGGTATGTCCTAAAAGAAAAATCAAAGGACAAAAAATGAAAATATATGAACCCTAAAAAACAAAAAGAGACCATGAAAGTGAGCAAGTCTAAATGCCACTACTATTTGATTTTATGCATAATAATGGTTGTGTGTAGTTTATTATTCATGCCACAATCCATGGTAATCAAATTGTTTAATCTTGATTATATCATGCTTTGAATTTCATGGTTATAGTTAGAGAATAAAATCTGACCAAACAGTTTAATATTGACAGATCATTAGATAGGTAGAGAAAATAAAAGGATCTCATTAGTTTAATTTGAGCCCTTGGATGATATAAGGTTAGAAATAAATAGTTTGTTTTATTAAAGAAAAGATAGAATAAGGGTTTGCTAGCCTAAATGCACCCAAATAAATGAAGAAAAAATGTTAGAATAAGTAAATGGGTAAGTAGAAGAAAGGTTGTTGAAGTATAAAGTTAATTGGGTTAAAACACATGCATTAGGCTTAGGCACATATTTCAATATGTATGATCTATTATGGAAGCAAAAACAAAGTTTTGCAAGTTAATCTGATTAAATCCATGACATTCATTTTTCCTCTTACTTACTAATTTCCTATTCATAGGTATGCTCTACCAATTTAAATCCTTCAATTCAAAGAGGCGCAGAGCATTTCTCTGAGTTTTGGTGGGACCAAACCCTCGGCCTAATGACTTAAGGACATCAAGTGATGGAATCCCCTTCATGAAATCCATCTCCCCCTCATTACCATAATAAAACCCCTTTTCCTAAGGTTAAAACTCTTTTGCCTCGGAAAAGTAAAAACAACTCTATGTAAATCCTATTTCTCTCAAGAAACCCACAAAAGACATCTTATCCTAAGCATTAAGTGTATGTAAATAAAGTGTGCAAATATTACATTGACATTTATACTTAAGGGTATATTCACTCCGCCAGCTTCATATTAATTTTAACGTTGTTATATAATTCCCCGATAAAACCTTTTCCTGTATATTAATTAAATCCCTTAAATAAATACCCCCAACCCTTAGTTTTGATAAAAACTCTACAATTTACCCCTTATCCTGACAAAATGAATAAAACCCATCATTAAAACCCCGCACGATCAACTAAACCCGTGATTAAGTCCTAATTAATCACAAACCACTAGGGATTAAAGCTCTGGCGCCCCCCCTCCAACACCCATGCTCTTATCACCTGCGCACCTCCCTTGCCCGACTATTGTCTGATCATCTTCCCCTTCATCTAACGGTCCACAGCCATATTGGCCGGGCCTGATGGCTAACCGTTACCCACCCGATAAAGCAATTTTCTCTGGCCCACCGACTACTATGTGCTGCACTCTGGAGTACATCGAGTGACCCCTTCAAAATACTGCCCAACCTCCATAAGCGGTGCGATGGCTTGGGAAACTGCCTCCTCACTTAACCTGCCAAACCACCTATTATTCATTTGAAATCACCCGCCGAAAAATAATCGTTGCTCCATAAAAAGGCTAAGAAGCCCTTTTTCACCTTTTTTCGCTCGTTTTCTTTGTGAACCTCTGTGAACCAGTGTGATTCCTACAAATGCCAAATTCACCATTTGAACTCTGAATTCACTCTTGAAGAAAGTTGCAGAGACCCTAGTTAACCTCTTAGCCCCTACCAGATCCATTCGAACCTCTGTAGCTACCGTGAACTCCAAATTTGCAAATAATTCACACAATTCCAGGTATTTCACTGTGAATTACCACTCACCCTTTGAAATTTGGAAAACGTTCAGCCTGTGAAGTATTTTAATTAAGTAAAATTAATTGAAAAATACTCTAAATTTAAAAACTTGCGGCCAAACCCTCTGAAAGTTTCTAGTTTCCATTCAAAACCCTTGAATAAACCTGTAAAGCCAAATTTAAATCCACAAGAGCTAAAATATGGTTGTTCCTGTTGCCATGGATGTTAGACCTATCACAACTCCACATTTGGACCTGGACCACCTTCGCCTGACTGACATGGATTTCCAAATTAAGGATACATCTACCCAGAACTTCCTGCTTAAAATCAATTGTTCAAGTAGGGACATATACCTCAACCATGCTGATAATATTGGCCTTTGGGAGTCAAATTTGCCCAAATACCAGTTCCCACAGGTACATGTTTTCCTTGAAATTGTCCACCAGTGCCATGCCTGTTATATTCCTAGCCTAAGAGCTATTATGTCCCTGACCAAAAGATTTTTTTCACCATTACAGGTGATTCCATTAATGAAATGTTGCAAATCCAACCAGGTCAAAACCTAACCCCACTCTCCATTCAGGATTTTCTAGACCAGTATTCCAAGTTGAGTCTGTCTAGGTTAGCCCAAATATTCCAAACATTAATTGTAGAAGAGCGGTATATTCCCAAAGATCCCCCCAATATGTTTCTGCCATGTTTTTCGAAAGGGGCAAACCAATCATCACCATTATATCATGTGTTCTTGGCTACATCACTGATGAATTTTTTGATGAACTTGTCTTGGCCTTCATGACAATTTATACTCCAGGACAACCTCCTGCTGTTTTGTATAATTATGCTGAGTTCATAGCCGAAAGAATGCATGAACCATTCACTAGGATGCACAATGAGAGAGTGTTTAAATACTCATTTGTCCTCTACCATATGTTCCTATACTATCAGCCAAACAAATTTCGTTTTGCCCTTCAGAAGCTGGATACCAAAGGCCAACCCAGGTTTGTCATTTTTTGGACCCCACTATTCCATAAGTTTCAGTCACCATATACCTATTCAGATTTCATAGATTATTTTGTTCATCTAGTCATGACTATGTTGATAGGAAGCCCTCCACCTAGGATAAGTCCAGAGATCAAAAGGGTCCTTCAGTTGTCTAAACAAAGCAAAGTGGGAGATTGGTACCTTTACCAAATCCACATAGAGATAAGAATTTATGGTTGCTAGCTTGCACCATATAAACTACCCAAATACTTCCCCACGAGGTTATTTTCTCTAGAGTACTATAGACAAATAATGAACTTTGATGAGATAAATTTTGTCTTAGCCAAGAAAAGATCACAATTTAAAGTCAAAAACCAGTTAGGCCCCTTCATCTACAATTCTAGAGAGGCAGGGGAGGAAGCAGACCAAATTTTGCAGCAAATGAAGTTCCGAAAGAGTTTCATGTGGAGGTACGACCCTCAAGAATTTATGATCAGATTGAGAAAGAAGGCCAAGTTGGGACCTTATATTCACCACCCCATATGAGAGATAGAAAGATATGCCAATCAATATGAGTGGGTGGAAAATACTCTTGTAGACAGAAACAGTACCAAGGTAGATGTAGAGAATACCTTATGTGACTTAGAAAGACAGTTTGATGAGAGCTCGTTTCTGCAAGTACTTGAACAACAAAAAATATCCGTGAGTAGCCCTCCTATCATGCGGACTCCTCAGAATGAGGAAAAGAACCCCAAAAGAACCAGGGAGGGACCCTCAAGTTCAGTAATGGGCACGCCAAATATATAATATGAGACTAGTGAGAACAAAATACCTAGGCTAAATCCTATTTCAGAGCAAGAAGACACAAAAGGCTCGGTAGAAATTACTGATAATGAGTTGGATAGAAGTAAAGGCACAACTCCATCTGAGGAATCATAGGGGCTATCCACATCACATACCCAAATTTTGGAAAGGCATCTAAGTGTAGAAGTGTCCTCATTCAGTAGGCCTACTGATAAGGATAAGGATATAAAAGATAGATATAAAGAGATCAAGATGAGAAATGAGAAACTGAAGGCTCAAACTTATGCTTAGTATCTCAAACGAAAACCTACTAATCAGACCAGGTTGATGTTTGCTTTCGATACCAAAGACGGAAAACTTTAGATGTCCATCATAAAACCAACTGCATAACAACCAAGGACATCAACAGATTACAAGAGAATTGATTTTGAAGTGATGGCAAGGGATATTCATCCCATAAACCAAATTGAGTTTCATAAACATGCTGGAGAAATTATTTACACCACCCTTACAGGTAAATCCATAGCTTCCCATCATCTGCAGAATTCATTGAGCAATATCTCAGCTCAATATCAATTAGAGGCAGCCTCCTCACAGGCCAAGGATACTAGAATCAAGTCTTTGGAAGACTTGGTGATTGAATTGGGACATGATCCCAAATATATCAAAGCCACTGAACAACTTATAAAGAAGAAAAATGATAACATTGCTACACTAAAAAAACAATTGAAGATACCCCAGCTACAACATCCCCAAACACTGGAAGTTTTGGAGAACTAGACTAGACATGAAGAATTAATGGACCTAGTCCTGAAACTTAATGATCAGTTAAAAGGGACTAAGAAAGAATTGGACACTTTAATTCAATTGAAGTAAAGTGATATTGCTACTACGTCTGCAAATGTCATCCAAACTGTCTCAATAGTTGTCCCTTCAACGCTGGTAGCCTCATTGGCTCCCACAGCTCCCATGTCTACAACACAACCAATTTCAACAGAGTCTACATCAGCAGTAGGTGCATCAGGAGAAAAAGTAGTAGAGTTGGTTATAGCCATGGAGGAAATACCTATTCAGGCTACATAAATGAACAAATTGAAAGAAAAGGTGACAAGCTTGGAAACAGACTGTAAGCTTGCCAAAATTATGCACAAGGAAGAAGTGCAAAAAGTTGCCAGAATGAATGAAAGATTAAAGGCCATGGATAAAGATCTAACACTAAAAGAACCCCTTGGGAAAGCCAAGGAACTATTATGGGCCAATATCATTGACTCTGTGAATGATATTTGGCCATCCATTCAAGTGATTTTTGAACAGATAGATCTGATAAAGATAGCTACATAAGCTATCCAAAAAGTCAAGGAAGAACTGTTACAGATCCATTTGGGCATATCAACCCCAACTTACAGGTCAGTGTTATTAGGGCTAATCAACCCCTAATACAATTTTTACATGCCCTAAAGAAGTTAGTCATCATAATGCCTTGCTCCCAAAGAGATTCCATCACAGAAAACATCCAAAAAGTGCCCCTAAGGAGATCAGCATAGGAAGCCTTCTATCAGGCTGCAATGCATTGCAGGAGCTACACTAACTGAGTGTTATACATCGCACTTAGTCCCTCTTTAACCTGTGATGAGTGAACTTGGGCAAATTTCCCTGAGGGATTGAAGATTCCTTATCCATTAGAAGCCTCTAGAAGGTTCTCAAGTGCCACCTGCCCCTCTGAGTTCGCCGTTGGATGACAAAGAGAATTAGGAAACATCAACCTCCTATCCCATCTTTCATGGAACTAATTCCTAAAAATAGAAAGGCATTCATCATCATCATTGATGACACAACCTCCTTCACTAATCTATAAATAGATCACTCATCTAAGGGATCTAGAGGCTGAAAAATACTGAGTTGTAAGGATATGCTGATGGTATTAGAATTGATTCTAAGTATTGTGATAATGTTAGAATGTCTTGCTATTCATGAGGTGAAGAAGGATTGAAATTGGAAGCATGACGCTGGATCGAGCTCGTGGGTTGTAATCTTTCCTCTTATCAATAAAGCTCTTCAAGGTTTTTCCTGTATGTTTGTGTAATCTGTTAATGCATTCATATGTTTATCATGCTTTCGATTCCATGTTATTTATGAACAATAGATCATTATTCTTTGACGAGTCTTTGTCTGTAATTGTGCATGTACTTTCCAAGCGAGTTAAGTACAGAAAGGAGTAGTGAGATCGACCTAGGGAGAGAGAGATCAAGCAAAAGTTATAGGTTGTTTTCTTATAGTCTTTCTCTTATTTGTTGTTTATAGGAAAAGTAGTGAATTGTTTTGATTGTTGTTTCTAGGCTAGCTACCAAGCCTAGAGGGTTAGCTTTTTGTAGAAACACTAATTATCCCCGAAACAAACTGGCGACTCCAATGGGGAAAATTTTCCCCTTTTGGTAGTTTAGTAGCCTTTTAGAAAAATCCAATACACCGTACTTGCTGTCTTTTATTGAATTAAAGTCTAATCCATTGAAAATTGAATCAAATTTGAGCCGAAAACACCTTCAAAATTGCTCACTGTAATCATCACATTGTCCTTAACTGAGACCTATGATGCATTGCATTTCCTACATTGGTACAAAGTGATTCAGCACACTGTTTATCATTACAACTTGAGCTGATCTCTTGAGGATCAATTTCGCATCTAGGAGTTGAAGTTTTTGTCAATTTTCATTATTTTTGAATTTCTTGTTAAATATGAATGATGTCTTATCTCTGAAATCAGCCTCTCATTTCCTTAGTTTGGCCTCACATAGACTATATTGTTGAATGTTTTTTGTGTATTTATTTTATCTTTTACAATCTATTGTCGAAAAGTAGTTTTGATCGATTGTTGTGTCGATAATGAAGTGTTGTAAAGTCCTCCTTCATAGCTAATCGTTTGATCTATTTTGTGCATTTGATTTAATTTTCATTCAAAGTGTCGTACAAGTCTTCCTCTCTCTTTGAAAGAAATTGTCGCAATCATCATTTTTTTTGCATGAAAAGAATTCTGAATCGTTTGTGCACTAGTTTTTCTTATTGCATCATTCACATTAAGAAAGAACCAGAAAGAAATGCATGCAATTTGCATTTTAGAGCTTGAGTTTGTGTGCTAAAAGGAATGGTTTAGGGAATTGAATTAGTTTGTGCTCTTTGTTGTTTGTTCAAAAAGTAATTCTATGCTCTATCCCTCATAGTTTAGGATTTTCATTGTTGAAATTAAACGAAAAGGCTGTTTCTCATTCTAGTTGCATCCTTAGGAATTTCAGAACACATTTCGCGGTGAACCTTCAAAGGCAAAGTTTAAGCAAGATCAACTTAAAATAAACATCAATTAATCTAACAACGCTTTGGAACTTAACGAAAACATCTAGAGGTCTACGCTAGAGACGTGTTTCACGTCTTTAAACCTAGTGGATGTCGTCTTCATTGAAGGTTGGGTGATTCCTCCTCTTTGATCCGATAAGTGCTAGTACAGACTTGTGCTCCTTGTACCGTCGCATATATAGTGGGATACCCCAATAGGTTGAAATCCTTTATCCCTAGGAAGCCGAGTCTATCACCTTACTGATTGCAACACATCGAACACAACATTTGGGAAGATTGACTGTTGTACGTAAAGTCCTTGGTAATTTCTCTTTCATTTATCACTAAGGTGTATATTGCAGTTTTTCGATTTGTCTAGTAAACCCTCTTGTCACTTTCGTTCCTTTTCGACTCTTTAAAAGTAAAAGGATCATCTGAGAACTTGTCCTTTCAGGCTCATTAAAAATCAAAGGCGACTAGAGTATTGGAAGTTAAGAATCACAACCTATCTTTAATCTCTTGGAACAGATGTCTGGGAAATGGTGGAAGGAGGATATACATTTCCATCAGCAATTCCTACAGATGGAGTAGGTAAAAAGCAATATGAAACCAATGCCAAGGCTGTCAATACATTATTTGGAAGTCTGTCACAATCAGAGTCTGTCAAAATTATGCAGCTCAAATCAGCCGAAGAAATATGAGACAAAATCGTTCTAAGCTATGAAGGAAACTCTCAAGTAAAACATGCTAAATTTCAAACTCTCAGAATTCAATATGAAACTTTCAAGATGCACAATGATGAAAGTATAACTAGTTAATTCTTACGTATAGATGAGATTGTTAATCGCATGAAGAATCTGGGTGAAGAGATAAAGGAAGTTACCATAGTTGAAATTTTTTTAAGATCCTTATCTGCTAAATTTGAATCAAAAGTATTTGCTGTAGAAGAAAAGCAAGATGTACAGACTATTACTATGACACAGCTTCATGGAATCTTAACTTCCTTTGAGATGAGAAAAGGAGGTCCATCAGATATGAGAGAAGCCACATTTAAAGCTTCAGCAAAAGGAAAAGAAGAACTCAATGAATCAAGACATATTTCAAAAGAAGAAGAGGAAGCAAACTTTGTCAAGAAGCTTCAACGGGGTTCCAGAAGATTCAAAGGTAAACTTCCTTTCAAATGTTTCGCCTATGGTAGAGTCAGTCATTATGCTGAAAAGTGTCCTCATAAAGATAAATATGATAAGGGGAAGGAATCTACACAATGGAATAGAAAACAAAGTGTAAGTAAACAAAGCTACTATACTCATGAAGATAGAAATGGTTTATCAAATAGTGATGAAGATGAAAATAGTAATGACTATAGGCTTCTGATGGCTTATGAAGATGATGATTTTTTGGATGCTTTAGATGAATATGAAATTTATGAAGAAATATCTAAACTCAAAATCTATGTAGAAGAAGATAATATGATTATAGATACCTTGACATACCAACTTGCTGAAAGAGAAAAACATAATGAAAAGCTAGAATGTGAAATTGTTGGTCTAAGAAAGGATCTTGAGAAAATAAAATCTCTCAATCTTAGATTTGCTAAAGGATCAAAAATCTTAAATGAAATTATCAAAGTGCAACACTCTCCTCTGATAAAGACAGGTCTTGGATATACTGAAGAAACATCTCAATCACAGAAGCAGTCAACCTCGAGTAAAAGTTATCTTGATGTAGCAAAGAGCAGTGAACAATTCTACAATTGTCAACAAAGGCATAAAGCAGATGACCAGGTGAATTAGGCTCAATTTACTTCAAGGATGAACATAAGCCACAATCAACTTCAAGTAAATTGTACTCAGTTTGCTTCAAATAGTATCAATAGAAACTACAATCAACAGGTCAGTAGATTCAATAATCGCAGGAACTTCTTTAATGGTCAATGTTGGAAATAATACTGAGAGGGTGGGTGAATCAATGTTATCACATCAATAAAACTTTTTCATTTCCATATTCAGATTCATATATGCTACTTCCACAACTTCTTATGATTCAGTTAGTTGATCCTTAATGAGTGCATTAGAACATTATCAACCATATTAATAGTAAACAGGTGCAGTAAAATAGAACAAGTCATCACACATAAGCCACACACATGAACACCATGATATAAGGTGGAAACCCAATGTGGGTGAAAACAACCTGCTGCAATATGTATCTATCTTCTTTCAATTAGAAACTTCTTTTTACAATTGTACTGGTGCAGTCCTTTACCAGTACGCAGGCTGCAACCTGCAGA